>JAUJYT010000530.1:0-17765 GCA_033996565.1 Nanhermannia nana
CCTATTTATAGAATTTTTTCAAATTTAATTCATTAGAGATTTAAAAGTAATTTAAATAAATGAGTTCATATTCAAAAATATTTAGATATTTCCACTTTTTTCAATACTTAAGAACCATTAGAGTGTATTAATATGATATATGAGATAAATTATATGCTGTCAAAAAAGTTTCAAATTGAAAAAACCCTCTATTTTATGAAATTTCATGTGAAAGTCATTTTAACAATATCTGAATGAATTCAATTTTCAATATTGTGGCGATTTGTGCCGATTTAAGACTAAGCCTATTGTAATACAATATATAATATTTCACTCTTCAAAAAAATCATTTTGGTTTTTGAGCCAAAAACAAAAATTCTTTGGAGAGTTTTCAAAGGATATAAAGAAATTTTTTTCTGTTCTATTTTATTGATCGCTAGACTATGCCTGAACTCTATTCACATTTAGAGTAATGATAATAGTAATAGTTGTTAAGAGTAAGACATATAAGGTTTCTGTAACGAATGGGTTTCAAATAAATTGTTTTATTATTAAAATCAAATACAATTATTATTGAAAGCGCTCTTATTTGGCAAACGAACAAAAAATTATTATAATTGAAATGCAAATTACTTAATGTTTTACTTAAACTTGAATCAGATTAAATCATTAGCTCAAAGCCAAAGCTATTCTACTTTCTTAAGTCACATATAAGTCACACGAAAACGCAAACTAATAGAAGCTTAAGGGAAAACGCCTGAAGAGCTTTTCCATGGACTTTACACCAGAGTCCGATCGTCTCTAAGAATGTATTTAAAGCTTGACTAACATTGCAAAAAAATATAAGTATGTATAGTCTCCACCTCTGCAATTAACATGTTATAAAGTGAATATTTATGCATATTTGTTACCTTATGATTATTAATATTATACACTGTTCTGATCACAAGAATTCAGGTGTATTCAAGATTCAGGTTTTAAAAGGAAAGATCTTGATCTACAAGTAATAGAAGGCCGAGAATCTATTTATTTTACTTTTGCCGTTAAGCCGGCATTTTATTGAATTACTTGATTTAATAAAATATTTTCTAAAAATCCCTACAAATACTACTGTCAATGACATTAACATTATCGACAATTTGCTGCAACTTCTTACGTGAATTTGGCTGATCTTTAACTAAAGTAACTTACGATATGATGTACTGTATAATGGTTAACATAAGTCTAAGTAAACCTAAGTTTAGATTATATTTGAGTCAATAAAGTAGTCTATTCAACAAGACTTAGTGTTCATTCCTGTGAAGCTAATGACTATTCGTGTTTTGTATTCCAAATAAATAGAAGTTCAACTTCTGTTCTCACATAAGAAAGAATATGAATTTAGTTCAGCGCAGTCTAGTTCTAGTCTATTATAAGAAGTATAAACGTTTTTACCATGAAATACAAATAAAAATCACAGAGAAATCACATAATTATATTAAATTTAAAATCATCCAAACGTGAGAATGCTTTTTGCCTAAGAATCAACTGATTGTTTAAACAAACGAATAAATTTATACCAATAAGACATTCAAATGAACGAACATCAGAATTAATAATTTTGCAAATAGTAAAAGAATGAAAAAAATGAACTTTCATCACATTTAACTCCAATGAAACCATAGACCGTAAAAAATAAAAAGCATTACAACATTCTTATTGGGATATTAAAGAGAAAGAGAGGAGTGGATCGACAATTAGATTCTAGATTAGGAAATCCCTTTCACTAATTCAGTGCAACACTTGCTCGTAGAGAAGCGAACATTCTTTGATCCGACATAACTGATGGTTAAAGTGATGGTTAAAGTGATGGTATTGTTTGCCTTTATGCTCAAAACTTAAGCTCACAATAATTGCGGCTCAACTCGTCTTAAGGATAACTTTTGAACTGATACTTTGCCATCAATTTGTTGACATTAATAGGGGTTCAATCACGTGAAACAAATTTTAAAACCTTATTCTGTTATTTGTCTCAAATTAAATTTCTGTAATTTTCAACTATTCGAATATTCAATATCTGACGACAGCCAGAATTTGATATAAAATAAAATTCTAATATAAATCAAATTTTTAATAGAAAACAAAATCTTAATTAAATGACATGAAAAATGAAGAATTTAATGAAATTTCTTAAGTAAAATCGATTCGCAAAGAATTTATCGATTCAGGAGTGGTCGATATGATATTCTCGAATGTATGTTATTATTAGTCAGTGGCTATCAAAGCATAAGACAAATAAGCCTAAGAGCAGCCAAAACCGAACGACATAAGTAAGTGCTTTAAAGGCAACCCATCACAGAAACTAAAAGGTCATAAAAGAGTCGATTTAACTCAGAATATTATAATAGATTAAAAACGTGAGCATATACTGAATGGCAGAGCAATTCATTAATAAATTTTGCAAAATAGACATTTTTAATAGTTTAAAAATGAGTTGACATATAAATAAGAATTATCTAAAACTAAAGTGCATTAAAAATTAGAAACTGCTGTCGGATATAAAAAAAAATAATGTAAATATTCGCTGACATTTGGAAATCTACTTAATGCACAAAAATGATTGGAAAAGAGAACATCTCATGCGATCTCATGTAAAAGTAGCTAAAATCTAACAAAACTTAATAGTACTGTATTTGCATTAAACAAATTTTTAGGCACATATCAGTGAAAGCATAGTTAGGCAAATAAAACCAATACAACTGATACCCTATGGATTTGCTTAGAAAAGAGATACTATTATGAAATTGTACTTTTGCTGCAAAGAAAGGCAATAACACTAGAAAGTCAGTCAACCGTCAGAAATGTTGGGATCAGCGAACACATAAGGGATGCACTTATTGTTTTCATGTATGGTTTACATAAGATATACTCAATTCTATCTACACGTTAGTAACAAAAATATGGTTCAATAAATTGTGGCCAATATCTGATGTCTTTTAAGAATAACAAAGCTTTCGTTTTCTCATAACTCATCCCTAATTGAGTTTTAGACTCAGCTCAAGTTTTGTCATATCTTTCAGTTTTGATTCTCTAACACTTTATGGAAAATAAAAATAAAATAAAATCATTATTTCAAAGATAGTGATTGTATGTAAATATTGAATAATCTTTTCTATCATTATGTTCGTGACCGCACGATATTCACTATAAGCTTATTTATCATCTGTTCTCTAATAGAATTCTATTAAAAGTTAAGTTTATAAGCGATAACTTGTATTCACTAAATATTATTTTCCCAAATAATAAAGGCATAAAAATAAGCTCCAAAAGCAGCTGATGTTGACTCAGATCACATCAATAATGCAAACCATCAAAACCTTTTGCAAGTTTATTAAGTGAAAAAATAAAACATATAAAGAAGTTTAAGTCACCGGCTTTTTACATTAGAATAGAATGAGAGCTCTTTTTATATATATATGAGAAGTGAAAGTAATAAACCGTTTCGACTAAGAAAGTAATTCGTTGAGAAAATTACAACACATGTCATTACCACAAAACTAATGCTTTAAAACAATGCCTCAATCTAATGGTAGAGAGAGTGAGATGTTTGATAACTTATTATATAACTAAACAAATATAACTCTATCTAATTGTATGCGTCGTCAAAAGCAGAATAAATATTTTTTGCAAAAAAAGAAATGATTCAAAAAAAGATTCAAAAAATAAATAATAGTGAGTTTCTTGTTCTTGTTTCGTTATCTGCTTCTATCATCACTCTGTCGACAATATATTATGTACTGTAGTGTGTCTTCCCCTCTATAGCATTGTTTCTCACATACATAATACTAAACATAAAACAAAACAAAAAAAACTACACATTTGATGCCAGTAATGTATATGAAAGCCAAGCAAACGACAAGACCATATACTGGTAAACGTATTATGTATTATGATTAATAAGGGAAAAGTCGTCACAACCTTTATGCACAATTTCCTGACTCAAAACGAGTTTTAAAGTTTAATGAATTTAATGAATTTGAAACCTAAATCAAGGGCACTAAACACTTACACATCTACATAGAGTGCACACATTTAATCATATTGTGATGAAATTATGAAGAAAACCAATTCTAGTCAAATGTTTAATAATGTAATGCATAATAAGAGCCCAATTCGTGCGCAAATCATTATAAGGATAACACGAAACATGATTATAAACGTCAGTTATTTTGATATTAACTTATTCTATACCCTATTTATCAGAGTTTCCTTTCTATTCAACAAAACCCTATCCTAATAAGCTATCGATTGGCTCTTTAATGGTTTTAAATGTGTAAATATTTATTTTTAACATAACTTTTACTAATCATAACATATCATAACATATCAATTCATAATAGAAATCAATTAAAACAATCGCAAACCATAGTCTACAACAAACTCATATGCGATTCAAAAATTGAATTGCTTTTTAAGGATATCACTCATTAATTGACACAATTTCCTCATTAATGAACAAATTCCAGACCCAATTCTTATCTAATATTAGGTCACATATTGTAATGGGTTAGGGTTTAAGTTAAGGGTTAGTAAGGGTTTGTCGATAATTATTAATTAATTTTTAGATAAAACACATCAATAGTTATCTGACACACGATTACATGTGTTTATAATGTCATACAATTAGTTGACTATCGATCACAATATATAAGAAATACAATACTTTTTAGCTTATGATTCGCCAGAAAGTTAACCATTAGTTTCAATACTAAATGAGACGAAAAATTTTTAGTTTTTCTGTTAAAACAACTTTTTATGCCATTAAATAAAACCGTCGTCTCTTATGACTAATTAAAAAACTTGAAAATTATAATAATTTAGTGTTTTTATAGTGTCATCAAAACAAACAAACAGTTATTAACCCCAATGTATGTCATTATCAGAAGTTTTATAATAAGTCTTCAAAAGAAAATTATTTATAAGTCAGTCATAACCGGAAAAATGTATTACATTATAATTATAATTACCTTTTCTTTTATTTTTAAAACAGAAACCAAATAACGTTTGTATACGTGTTATAAATAGGTTTACTATTTGAGCACAAATTCATTCACATTTTCCATTCATTTAATGAGAAAACAATATTTCATTTCGTAATTGCATTAATCGATCAAATCAGAGACCGCTCACTCACTCATTAATTAAAGGCATTTAAAAGTACTCAACAATTATTCAAAATTAGCGCCAATTTTATTAAAAGGCTTCAAATTTTTTAAATGCCTTTTCAGTTGTTTCGCAAATATATTAATTCAAAAATTTGTTACAAATTAATTCATTTTCATATTTATTAATGTTTTTCATGTTTTAAAAAACTATTAATTAAATAATTTGTAAAATTATTGCACAAAACAATTGATGAGAACTTGAAAGATAATTACAAAAAGCAATAAACAAACGAATGAAGTAATAGATGAGTAAATACTTGAATAAAATGTTAAAAACTGTAATAAATATTAATACAGAGAACTAGTGATTGACTCACAGGTAATGTTAGTATAACTTAAACAGCAAAACAAGTGAATCAATGTCTTAAGTCTAATGCTTTTCCTCATCACAATTGCAATGCATCTCAATATGTAAGCTCTGATTCGCTGAAGCCTTACATCAGTGAATACTAAAGTCCTCGCAAAATAGCAAATATATTACACACTTTGCAAACATATAAACATCACAGACAACACAGACATTACAGACACCTGCAGTTCAAGCTTCAGATCAGGACTGCTCTCATCTGTAAAGCGATTGCAGCGCTTCTCAGCTCGCACTCTGTTTACTAGTGTTTCATAACATTAATAATGAATTTTATTGTTAAAAATTTTTGAATGACTGATACCTTTAGTCATTTGAATGGTATGTCGTCTTCTCTCTTATTATTAATTTATATTTAGTTTGTATTGAATATAATCTAATTCTCATTTTGAGTCATTTTAATCAAATGTATTCCCGAATGAGTGTTAAAAATGTTAATCAATACAAATATAAATGTATTGTAAATAAGTGTAAAACCAATGCTTACTTAATATATAGTGAATAACACCGGCGTTGGTATTGAAAGATAGCAATTAAGACATTTGTTGTTTAATTATAACAAAAATAGTTACGATAGCATTGATTGCCATATAAGTGAACGCTGTATATGACGTATGTAATGAATAGACCACCGGTTGTGCCACTTGTGAGCATAACCTGCAGATGAATGCTATCTTTCATATAAATCTATGATAAAGAATACAATTGTTATCATTTTTGACAGTTTTAAGGCCGAAAGCATTTAATTAATAGATTTATGTCTAACATAACAGTTAAGCGCATAATATATTGAATCAGTTGTGATGTCGGGTACAAGCAGTCGATTGCAGGACGAGATCAATGACATACCATTAGCTGACGAGGACGTCACTGAAGAGTTGAGTGATATCGAGAGCCAGAATCAAAATGATGTCAAGTTATCTGATCTGAGCCTTAGTTCGCAACGCTATCAACTCGAACAGAGCATTGAATCTATTCCTTCTGTATATACCAATGGCACCGATAGTCCCGGTCCTCAACATAATTGTATTATAACATATTTTGCATCTAAACATTTATATTCATTAAATATCTTTTTTATTATTGCACATTAGCTCTCGATCCAGATCTGAGTCCGGATGAAGTCGAAGAAAAAGAGCGATTAATAGCACAAGTTCTTGAGCTTCAGAATACTCTCGATGGCGAGTCATTTGAATTACTTTAAACTTTTCTATTATTTAAGACATTTGTTTAATTGAATAATGGTTTTCATGTTATGTTTAGATTTGTCTCAAAGAGTAGACAGTGTTAAAGAAGAGAATCTAAAACTCAAATCAGAAAATCAAGTTTTGGGACAATATATTGAGAATTTGATGTCAGCCTCGAGTGTATTCCAGTCAACTTCTCCAAAGTCTAAAAAGAAAACTAATAAGAAATAACTTCTTATAGACATAAAAATTCCATTTGACATAATTTGACACAAACTTCTATCAGGGCTTTAAATATACATTGGATTTAAATTATCATTTTGTCATTCATTTGTTCCTATTTTCACTAACTCTAGTCATAGTTTTATTAATTTTATTTCACTTTACAAAAAAAGGAAAATATTCTACATTTTAGTGTTTATTTAATTCTTTGCAATAATAATGAATAAAATTTTATTAATTGAAATGATTTATCGTCTATTGTGTAGAGTTATGTATCGATACCAGAATATCCTTTTCTTCCTCGAAATCGAGTCCGAAAATCGACCTTAAAGTGAAACAAATAGAAATGCGTTTACATTATAATTGGATGTAATCATGAAATTAATTGAATGTTTGAAACAATACTCAAATTCATACCAAACTTCGTTTACATTCAAAAAACAATGTTTTTAATTGATAGCATTCTTCGGGAACAGAGGGATCTTTTGAGGAGAAGCAGTCTCTAGGAGTTCTTCTTTGCTATAATTAATTGAAAGAAAGAGTTAACAAAAGCTAATTATATGTAAAACATATGCAAACCTTTCGGACACAATCGGTTGCGTTTATACAGTATTTCAAATCCTCTCTAATTGCAGAACAAGAAGTTCCGTCGCCTTTAATATCACTTTCGGTTTCATAAACTCTAACCATCTTTTATATCATTGATTACTAAAAAAATGTCATTTATTTTATATCAAGTTTTCATAAATTAATATTAAAATCAATTTTAAAATTAGAGTCAATTGAATTGTTTTCAAAAATTTTATACAATTGCAGAAAAAGTTATTTATTTTTTATATGAATTTAGAGTTTAAGTGAATAATAAATAAATGGTTTTTAATACTAATTAATGCAAAATTGAGAGAAAATTAATTCAAATTAATTGTTAATAAAATTAATTAAATTTTCCGAAACTAATCCAAAATCTTATTCAAAATTAAATTGTTTTCAGTTATATTATAATAAATTTCAAATAACTTAAACACTTACTGATTATTATTAAAATTAAATTAATTAAAATTCAAATCCAATTCATTTATGAATATTTATATTCAATTGAATTGAATGTAAATAAAAGATTGCATAACAATAACAAACTCACTGCAAAGTGAAGTCATCAAAAACCCCAAAACCCTGACTTTTGTGAGCGCACAAAATAGGGTTTTTGTTGGCATTAAATTTAGAATTAATGCATTGAAAATCGATTTGAGCAATGAGTTTATACAGCAATGAGTTTATACAAAAAAAATTCACAGCATTTCGCGTGAATCTCGAGTTATAATAAGTTTTGATTAGAGTTACAAAAACTTGAAAAAAATTTCACGGCCTTTACTTTCGTCACTATTTCCTCGTTTAACACATATTAAAGTCAATTTTGTTTCCTTAAAAAAATTTGAACATACAGTAGAAACCAAATACATATTCGAATACATACATATTTTATTGAATAAACCCATGACTTGCCGGTACAGTTGTGTGGGTTGTATACCTGGAATACCTTAATGAGTGGTTTTTAGAATTTTATTCATGAACATAATCGTCGAGATAATTGCACACAAATTAAAGTTCAATATCCCAATAAATTTTCTATAAATTTACTATAAATTAATGTTTGAATTGACTCAACAGTAATAAAACTTTTATCACTCAAAACAACAAAAAAGTTAACCATAAAATCAAATTCATTTTAAAATTTTTTTTTTATTAATATACGAATATAAGTCACAAAATACATGAAATACGGAATATTATTACTTATATAAGTTCTTCGATGGAAAAAATTTTCTTTAATCTATAAATAAAACTCATAATAATATTAAATGTGACCCAAAAAATGCATTTTAAAAATCTTACAAAAAGATTTGCAATAATTTTTTGTTTGAAAAAACCTAACTGTATATTATGAAAGGCACTGAATTTCATATAACAAATGAAATCTAAAATCTTATTTAATTCAAATATAGACTTATATAACGAAAATATTTGTAAATTCAATTAGAAAAGAGACTAAAGATTGATTTGATTATACCTAAAAAATTCCTGCATTAATAGTATAAATAATTATTGAATATTAAAAGGAACAGAAATAATTTTATCGGTACAACAGTTATATTCAATTTATGCTTATTTTTATAATAAATATTATCGACAATTAAATTAAAATACAATTATAATTAGACGATAACATTAAGAGAATTAGGAATGAATGTAAGCACAAAATGAATATTATTATACTAACGGAAAATGGTTTGCCTTTTAAAAGTAAAATAATGATCGAAATTAAAATATTTTGTTCTAAAGTGTAATCAAAGGTTTTGAACGGCTATAAAAATTAGATCAACAACCGTTGTATACAATTATTCCTTAATTTATGCGCTTCTCCTCACTAACTATTAATTTCTTGAGACATTTTTTAATGAATTTATAACAGAAATCAAGCATTAGTTCTGTGTATAAAATATTTTAAAATTATTAATTGTGTGTGAAATTACATGTTTTCAAATTGATCGACACGTCTTTTTGTGTTTCCTTTTCTGATTTCTCGCAGTGTCTTATATTTATCTCTTCCCTGTCGAACATTTTCTTGATGCAAAACATCATTTCTGGTCACTTTACTATCGTCTTTCTGCATCGCCAAGTCTTGTTGCAAAAGCTGTTTAATAAACACAGTATAACATTAATAGAGAGAATGTATTCAATGTATTTCAATGCATTTCAATGCATTGCTAGAAACAAACCTTCAGTTGTTCCTGAAGATCCTTTTTCTTGGACACTTCAGTTTCACGTTCTTCTTCAGGACGCGGGACATCTATGGCACTGTCCCCGTCTCCATCAGCACTAAAGGCCACTCCTAATAAGATTTAATTTTGATTAAAATAAAAATCGAATCAAATAATGTAAATATAATTGAATTTGAGTGAAGCAAAACGTGCTGATAAAGGACTGTGAAGTGAACAGTTACCTATTTCGCCATTGACTAACTCGTCGTCATTCTCATCGTGTTCATTCTCTAGCACACTGCCATGCTGTGGAGTTGAGGCAGCAATCAGAGCGGCGGCGGCCGCCTCCTGCTTACGTCGGGCCTCTTCGACCTCCTCCTGTAGTCGTCTGGTCTCCTCATCCTTCTGTTGGACCTCATCCTGAATGCGTTGCACTTCTTCTTGTTTCCTACGAATGTCTTCTTCTAACTTTTCCCTCTCCGCCAATTCCATTTGCTTCGACTCTTCCAACTGTTTCATCAAGTCTTCCAATTCATTCTGTTTGCGTTCCATCTCTTCCTTTGCGTATTGCAATTGTTTCAGCTGTTCTTCTAATCTTCTGATAGTCTCTTGAGCTTCAATGAGTTCTCTCTGTCTCTTTTCCATTTCTTCCTGCATTTGTTTAAGTCTATCCGCATATTCCTGTTGTTTCTTCTCTGCCTGTTCTCGCGCTTCGATCTCTTTTCTCAATTTTTCTCTCTCTTGTAGTTTCGCGATCTTCTCCTCTCTGGCTTGAGCTTTCATTTGCTGGACTTCGATGGTGTCAGGTTTGCGTCTTCGCATATATAATTCATGATTACCCATACAAAGAGCTAAAATACGTTTATTAATTCTGAGTCGCGGAGCAATAAACACGAAATCAGGAGCCTTTTTATCAATGGGTTTAATGACAAATCTTTTGTCATTGAATGAGATATTTCTGATTTCACTCCAGGGAAACCCTATCTTAGGCGTCAATTTGTCCTCTTTTTCGTAAATATTGAGTCCGAGCGCATCCACGCCTAACCATAAATCTGTTCCCTTTTTGTTTTTGATTTCAAAATAGTTCACGCCATACATTTCCAAGTCTTGGGCGATCTTAAGATATTCCATCATGGCGTCTTCGCGAGGCATTCCCTTATGTTCCGCCCACCAGTTGGTGATGCGTTCTTCCCATTGCTCTCTCGACAACTTGTGTTGGTCTGAGACTCGCTGAGGCAGTAGGCGATCGTTCTGTAGACAATCAGATTTATGAGTTTCTGGGTTGTAGTCCCCATATTTGGCCTGTACTGCATATGATGCCAACAAGACTGAGGTCTCAGGCGGACAATAGATTTCGTCGCTTAGAATACCGTTTTTCACTTGCAAATAGAATAGTCTCTGAATAAGTCAATTAAATCATTAAATATCAATCTCTTCAATAGTAAAACATGTGCCAAAAGAAACTAAAAGATCACGTACTAGAGTAATGTCTTGAATGATTTCTTCCGCAACGTCTTCAGGGAAAAATTTGGCACGAAATTTGAATTGCAATGGATTCTCCTTTTTCACGTCTTGACTCATAACCTATTAGTTCATTATTTTAACATTACTTTAGATTCAAGTTATTCTATGCATACATTTTCTATGTAAGGGTTTTTAGGATTCAAATAAACCTCATTTAAATTTATTTCTCTCGATTGCAAATATGCATAAAAAGTGAATAAAATAGCGACGTTATAGACAGCAGGCGTGTGCCGCGCACACAGACATGTCCTATATATCATACCTCATCATTACTATCATCGCTATTAAATCTTTTTATGACATTATTAAGCTTTCTCTTAATGCTGATATCAGGCAATATCTTACCAAAAAGAAATCCGAATGTCAGTTAAGATTACAAAATAGAACAGTTTGTGTTAGAGGAGCAAAAGCAACATTAGCTCAATAATTATTTTATAAATTATTTAAAGAACAATTCAATAATACCTTTTTGTTGAGTTTAAGCCAAGTCGCATATCCTTTGCTGTCGACATACTGTAATCCAAAGAACCAAATCTCTCTCAAACCAATTGTTTTGACGACCTTTTAAACAATGGCACAAACTATTAGTTAAATTGGGATTCAATCATCAATTATTTGGTAATCACCTGATCAAAGAGCTGTTTGCCAGTGGTGTTGGGCTGAATTGCAAATTCCAGCTCTGCATCCATGGTAGTCACACGTACGTTGACCGCTTTCGGCATTTTTGCTAATCGTCTTTAATACTGCAAATGTGCCGAATATTCAACTAATATTTGATGTCTACTTAATGTAGAAAAGTCTGCAAAATGAAAAAATATTTCAAACAATTAATTACTTGTTCTCTAAAAATGTGTTTTAAACGTATAAAATAAATCATAATTAGAAAAAAGCTTGAATTCAACTCTAATGAATATCAACTGTTAGCATAAAATGGAATATTAATGTCAGCATTAAATAAAACTTATGAGAATTGAGTGAACGAACCAAAGGGAAGGCATAAATAAAATTTAAATGTCAATTAACCGCATACTACTATTTTTGCTATTTTTTGACACACAAACTAACGCAATAACATTAAACACTTGTGTGATTCGTATGATTCATACGAATCACTAAAAAACATCGAGAAATTGAGGCAAAACAAGCCTTAAGATAAAACATTGCAACAAACTATAAACATCTTTTACGCAAACTGTACTTCCCTTTAAATCTGAGACCTTCGCAAATAATAAGCGTTCGCTCAAAACTAACTTTTCACTCAAAATTTATATTAATTGATATAAAAGGCAAATATTGATATTTAAAGATACAGTTGAAAGACTTTAACGCTAAACATAATACACCAATAATCCAATAATAATCACATTTAGTATACATCTATCCGTTAGTATGGATAGAGTCGACGCCTTTTTGGGGTTCGTTTTTGATTTGACACACGGGATAAGCATTAACGACATAATTAACTCAAACGCCTAAATAGCAAAACAAAAGAGAGGCGACTTTACGTACCAAAACATATTATATCAAACACAAAACTGGGGAAAGCAATTATATTATTATATATTGAAAAGTATTAACTTTTTTGCAGTTTTATCAAAATATTCCAAACGGAAACTACAAAACTTGCTGAATATGAAGTATATTGAAGACTGCAATGCTAACTGCCCTCATTTGATAAAACACATATACTATACAGTCTGTTCATCTTTTAGGCACACAATTAAAAAAATATTATACATATTAAAAAAATTCCTTAATTAAATTATATCATATAATCTGAATGCCTTATCATTACATTATTGATATCTAGACTGCGGAAAAATAGTGCCTAAAAATATGCCAAATATGCACTAATAGTGCGTTAAAAATTTAATTTTTAATTATTAAACAATGTTTATCACTTAAATTCAATATAATAGACTATTTTATAAAGAAGTAGAGACCACACCAATGCAGGGGTTTTACAATTTACATGAAATTATTGAAAACTTATAAGATATTTGTATAACTAACAAGCATTTGGGCCAAAAAATAGTTTTCTAAAAATAAAGCGGTCAATAAAAACTCATTGGATTCAAAGACAATTTTTCAGATGAAAATTTTGAAAAAAATTAATAGATATTTAAAAAAAGCAATACAATAAAAAAGCATTAAAAAGGCATTAATAGTCATTTATGCGCAAAATAGTTCCTAACTCTAAAAACGCAATTATATTATACAGATTTATAAATTTAATAAATATGTCTAAAAGGTCTCTGATGACTTTTTGATGTGATTAGAGCTCATATTAGAATCCATCGTCGATTATATGTAGAACAAAAAAACAGGTAAAATACTCTTTTCCGCGCTCTAGTGATAACTTATTAATAGGATCTGACGATAACTTTTACATTTTTAGTATACAAAAAAACTCATTGAGTCATTAAAGTGAGCAGTGGCGCAGCCAAAAACTTTTGGCTCTGAGTATGAGTGACTCTAATAAGTTATAATAAAACATTTTCAACATTTGTAGGCTTTAAACGAATAACTGAACAATTATTTCACCTGTTTTTTGGAAACGTTATACTCTTTTGCAATTATGCGAGACTTTTATCACTATTTTTTATTAGCTCTGATAGAATTGCATCTCTGCATAGCTATGCATAGATATGCATAGCTATGTATGAGCTATACTTATAATTAGAAAGACAACAATTTAAACACTTATCATAAATATGAAAACAAATTATATTTATTATTATGAGTTATGTTAACGGAATTTTATATTATTCCAGACTTTTATAAAGTACTACAAAATGGTTAAGTTTAAAACCTATTTACTAACTCTCATGACTCTTATGACTCCCACTTTAACCCTATTGTCAATAGACTTAAGCAGACATCAAATCGAGTGCTTTAAAAGTTAGTTAATGTTAAAAATGCAATAAAACAATGCAAAACAGAATGCAATAAAATTATTTCCATTTGTGACTCTTTAACATTTAGATTAGAATCCAATTGTCTGAAGGCATGGCTATTGGGCTCAGTTGTGAATATTTGTGAGCATTAACTAACACTCAAAATTAGTTAAACCAAAAAAGTGGCGCAACAACTAGTGATGACATTAACTTTACAAACAAAAAGTTTAAAATATATACCAAATGTATGTTCATTTCCAACACAAGTCCTTGTCGTGAATCTGTACTCTCGAGCGTTACTCAAAACACTTTTTGGACTTCAGGACTTCGTGACAAACCTTTGGACTATTAATGCTATTTATATATTACTTTTTTCGCATGAAATAAACAAAAATTTAAAATTTGCGTTAATCTGTGCACAAAAGCACTGCAATTATGTGAAATGAAATGTCGTGAACACAAGAAATACCTGATTTGCCATTTGAGCCAAATTAGCGATTTATAAAAGAATATAATAAATAACTATTTTTTGTAAATCTCTTATTCTTAGCTAACTTTTCAACTTCAAGGACAGTAACTCTTAATGCAAATTAAATCAAATATAAGAAATGGCATAAAAGTTATAAATTTAGAAAATTGAATATTCTTTTAGTAATTCCTGTTTTTTAACAATGAGTGAAATTCCTGCGAAAATATTTGATGAATTGATACGACTTTAGAGTAAATAAAACAAAGACTAAATAATGAAGTGAGAGAAGGAAGCGATCACTCAATAGAGTTAACACCAGTTCTCAGTATTAATACTTTAAATACACTTAAAATTAGTTTTAAGACAAGTCTTAAGTAATGATTACGATTGTGGGGAAACTCACTTCAGTTGCTATTTATATCTCAGTATTTAAAAATAATTTTTGACTATTTTCTTAATTATTCATTGTTTCAAACATTAATTCAGATAAAAGTTACAAAAAATATAATAATTATTGACTCAAAGGAAAGAAAATGAACTGAAAAAAGACCAAAAAATAGTTGAGAAATGAGTTGAGGAAAGAAACGACTTAATGCTCAAAAGTGTCTCTATTTTAATGAAATTAAATTAAAATGAAATTAAATTAACATTAAATAGAAATTAGATTAAAATAAAGGTAAGAATTGAGAAAATGCCGGCTTTTATGTAATATACTTAGCGTTTGGACTGAACGCCCATTCATTGATATGATATAATATAGTAATATTCGTGATATTGATAGCAATTGAACGCATATTCAATGCATAACTCATTCAATAGCCGGCAATGCCTTCAATGCAGTCAACGATAAGACAGAAGAGAAAAAAATAGTCGACTATTTGAATGCGTTTTCATATCTTATACTCATGAAAGTTATCAATAAATAGATAGAAATTCACAAATATTTCATACCTTTGATCGAAAATAAGTTGACTTTTAATACGAGAAACAATTGACAAAACCAACAGTTCGTATCAATTAATATATAAAACAGTGCAAAAGGTTAGAAAAATGGCCACTTTTTAGCATACATTCAGTTATAAAGCAATATATAGTACTGTGTTTGGGATTGCTTTCAGACCAACAAAAACATTAGAGCCAGTGCTCACTCACTACTGAGTCGCGGGATTGTTGAGGAGAACAAGACTTACGTTAGTGTTAGTCGTGTTGTGACTCACACTCGCTCACCAACTATTAGAGTAGGCATTCATAGCATTGATAGCAAAGCATCCGTCAGAGTATTACTAAAAGACACGCAAAAGTTTTTTCCCTAAAACTCATAAACACTCAAAATTATTATTATTATTATTATTACGTAAGTGTCGTTTATTTGCCTGATATAAGAGGGAATTACTAATCATTCTTTCTCTATATAAGCAGATAAAAGTACTTTTAAAAAGTTTTAAAAGTTGAAAACTTTTTATTCATGTATTCAGTTTTGTTACTTTATATTTAAATGAACTTTTTTTTATTGCTTCTATTATTTAACTATTTCAAGGATTTCTTTGCGGAAATTTAAAATGTTTTTAAATTGCATTTTATTAATAAATGCCCGAAAGGTACGAATACATGCATTGAAAGGCACCGCTTAATATTATATTACTTATTAATTAATTGAGTGAGACTTTGATATCTTTGAGTTTAATATCAAAAGTTATCTGAAGTTCATTTGAAGTCTAAAAGTCTTTACAGATTAACAAATTAACAGATATTTCAGAAAACCATTTTCATTAAAAGCACTAAATGTACAATAATTCTGTAATAAAGAGATTAAAAATAGGTTTTATTTAAATATTTGTAATACTTTAAAACTAAATCAATATGATTATAATATAAATAGTAATAGAAAATACGTATTGTTGAGATATGAAATAAAAAGTTTATTCAGTTGATTGATTATCTGATATGGTAGTGTTTGCTGACGTATGATAGAGAATATAGAATGTAGATTATAAACCGTGTTAACTAAGTAAGGAATGCAAGAATTAATACAATAAGAAATTACAATCAGATCTATGATAACGTAAATTACGTAAATTTGGCGTCAAATTGACGGGAATTAAGCTTATATAATATTTTCTATTAATTATTAATAAAGATTAAGTTATCAGTAATTTTATGACAGGTTTTACATATTTTTCATATTTGTAAAGTGACGACAGGGTTAATAAACAAGACTGACTCCGAATTATGAAACGGGTTGTATTTTAAATGTTCTGAAAATAGTGAATAAAATACATACCTTGATTGTTTCCAATTTTTATTTTCTATTTTTTAAGAATATATCATAATATATGTTTGTATTGATATCACACTTAATTGGCTTACACTTGCTCTCCCTCTTTAGCAAATTGTTGATCAGTAAAAAAATTAATGCTAACGAAAGCATCTGGACTTCAAAAGTAATTGGATTTGTTTTTTGTGTTGCTTTGAATTACTTAATTTTAGTGGGCAGAGCATCAAACTTGAAATTTCAGTACAGTCCGTACAGCCTACCTATTAGCCTCTCAGATGACTTGTTACCGGTACCAAAATATAGCTTTTAAAAAGTCATTTCAATTAAACACTCAAATTTCACCTAATTATATGCTTTTTGTACTTTCGATAAATTATTATTTTCTATCGTGAAAATCGCGAAAATAATCACAATCTCTGAAAGAATTCAGAATTGAACACTTTTGCTAAACATAAGTATATCTGAAAAATTTTCATTGGAATTTATTGATGATAAGTAGGATCAGTGCATATTTACGACTTTTTCTAGCGTGCATATGAAAGTGCATATTCATAGGAAATGAATCAGATATAGCATATACAGTAATGAAATCTTAAACTGTTTTCTTGCTAAAAATTCCTAGAAATAGCTAATTCTAATTTTTTTCCAACACCTGTTGTATATGTATAAATAGTGAAGAGCATAAGGCAAGCTTGAGCTTGAGCTGAGCGAGCTTGTCCCAGCTCAAGCTCAAGCTAAAGCTCATAGCAGTGACCTTAAGTGAGCTTCTCTTATAACTTAAACCAGTTAAAACAAAGTTTTTTTTAAGTTTAGAACCAGATAAACTTAATAATTTTCGGAGAAATAAATTACCTTGAAAATAGATTAAATTAATAGTTATTTTAA
>JAUJYT010000531.1:0-17758 GCA_033996565.1 Nanhermannia nana
ACACAATTAACAATGAAAATACTTTAAGAATGACTATAATGAATATTCTGTGAAAGTTCAATGAATAGTTTAAAGTAGTGATGGATCTATTCAAAAATTTTAATTCTATTCCTATTCCTATTTCAGTTTCTGACTTCAATTTCTACTCCTATTCCCACTAACATTCACTCCGAACCCTCGCGCTCGTGAAAAATGAAACACGAGAGTTCGCGTTCGCAAACTTATTTATAGATACATAACAGACAGAGATACAGACAGAGCAAAATTAGTTACAATAATAAGTTTAATGCATAAAAATATTTGTAAAATGATGAAATTTATTGAAATTTAGAATTTTATAATTTTGTGATTAATAGATTGAAAAAAATTGCCGAATTTTATATATACCCATAATAGTTATATACAGGGTTTGCCAAGCCTCTTCGCGTCAGGGGGATGTGAGTCTAAAATTTTTTTTAAATTCTTTAGAGGGTGTATAAAACTCATCGGATTTGATAGACAATTTTTTAGGATTTAGGAAAAATCTTGGGGGGTGGTCCAGTTTCTCCAAATTTCCAGGGGGTGTGTAAAACCACAAACTCCCCCGCCTTAGGGAACTTTTCTTATATATAATTTCATTGAATTCATAAAATTTGGTTAAATTCGTATCTGAGTCTACACATCAATTATTTTCCTCGCCCAGGAAGAATGCATCTTTTTACACTTTTAGGTGGCCCAACAGCCCTGAGGTTTTCAATACAGAGTCGGCCGTCCTAAGCATATTTTTAAAAATTGATATAACATATAAATTTCTGTATAACGTTTTATTTAATCAAACGCTTTTGAAACAAATAGAATGAACAAATTTGACAGCTGTTAAAACCTGTAATGACCAAAAATTACGTCCAAAAAACATTTGTTAACAGGTGTCAAATTACAAGCAGTAAACAGTGCTAAAAGATTATATGACTTTCATAAATGAAACACAGAATAATTAATATTATTATTTTCTTCATATAATAACCGAATTATATCAATCTTTATGTGATAGGAGTCTAATTTTGAGGAACTTTAGAGACAAAAATATGATTATCTGTTTGAAAAAATAAAATAAAGTTCAGTGACTTTAAAAATTATTTATTTAATTATTTAATTACTTCATAACTTCTAAAATAATTAATAGTAAATAACTTCCAACACGAAAATCCAACTTTTCTCTGACCAACTCTTTCAATGAATGTCATTAACTTGTTATAAATAAATAAGATTTTCAATTATGAGATATTTATAAGTTTTATATTACCTTAATTTTAATTGAGAAAGAAATTCTTGTACTGCGTACACATTTATTATATAGTCTTGAATTTGATGCCATCAGACTATTCAATAGTTTATACGATTTATTTGCTTCAGAATTCACTGAAGAAGACTTGTTTATAATGATTATAAATGTTGTAAAAAAATAACTAAACGCATAAATCAATGGAATTTTATATAAAATATTTATTTTACTGAATAATATCGCAAATAACATCATATTAACAATAGTCCCCTGTATTAGCCATATAGACAGCAAATACTTTGACCAGAATATAGAGTTATATTCATTAATCTCTGAATACAATGAATTCATTGAGTGAATTAAATTAACGATAATTTTACTTTTTAAGTATTTCTGCGTTTTATTCATTTTTAAAATATTTTCATTCAATTCTTTAATTTTCTTTTTAATATAACTGCAGATTATGTAGAAATATAAGACTTGCCATCCGTTAATAGTAAACAAATAATAAACACAAAGGGATAATAATAAACTGTTAGGTATACCGAAAATAATTGTATCCATAACTGAACAGTTGATAATAAATGGAAAAATACTTATATTGAATACCAATAGGAAAAGTACTGGAATATTAACAACAAATTTAAAGACAAAAAACAATTTTTTCGACATTTTAATTAATTTATAGATTTCTTTTTCATTTGTTAGACCAATACTTTTTGGTGAAACCAAACCCGACATCAATTCAAATACTTTAAGAAAAGTGGGTTTTATTTCTTTCTTATAGTTATAACAATAGATTAGTTGTGATGTTGTGGCCAGAAGTATATACAGAGCACAGGCTGTGTTAATGTGTATTTTTATTCTTAAAAAGTAGGAAAAGTCTCCAATAATTATAAATATATTTTTATATTCATTTGGAGTTAATAATGAAATCAAATTCTTGATGAAAATAATTAAGTTTACGGTAAATATAAGCAAAGGATTGTGTAATTTATTTCTTTCTAAAGGATTTCTTGATTTTAGAGATAAACCAATTCTATATAAATTATTTTCAGCAGAACTTATGATTAAATTTTGTGGTAATAATAGGTTTGGATTAAATCTACTCATATTTATTAAATGTAAAACTGCTTTTTAAAAATTATAATAATAACTACAATATAATTTAATTTAGCGGGTAGTTGTCTATAATTTCTTTAAAAAATAAAAGACAAATTATTCTATTAGTTTTTTATTTTAACAAAATAGAGTATTTCTAATTTAATTTAATAACTTTAATGCACTAAATTGAACTTAAATATAACAATAAATATTTAAGAAATATATGGATTATTAGACATTATATGTTTTATCTTTTTAAATATTGAGTTTAAAATTATTGATTAATAATAATGAAAAAATGATGAGAAAAATCACATGAACTACTAGTCTAATGATTTCAAAACCAAAATAACTTTAATAATCTGTGAGACAGTCAATAAAAATAATGTAGAGTTTGTTTTGAGGAAAATAAAGATTAAATCTCACAAAGCATATAATGATAATAAAAAATATTGACTGATGACTGATGACTGCTACTCTTCGAAAGAATGCAACTCTTTTTGAGGCAAACATTGCAGGAATACTTTGATTTCTTTGTCTCATTTTTCTATTCGTTTAAAACAACTTTCGGCAAACGTGAGGACAGATGTGAATCAATGAATACTCTTTCTGAATGAATTTTGCTTTGTCTGAGCAATTGGTTTAATCCTAGATCTCATTGAAATAACACTGAATCAAATATTGTACAGTATATTCAAATTCACATAAAGTTTTTACATTCAATTTATTGTCCGCCAGTACTTCAATGCAAGTTTTTCATTATTTTTCTTTCGATTCATTCCAAAGGAGATTCAAATGTTTTCTCGAAATATGAGATAAGAATGACAAAGAAATAAAATAAACTCAATTACGCAATGATTTAGAAATTGTTTCGTTACACCCCGACTGACTTCATTCTGTTAAAATCTATTTAAAGAACTGTTTTATCAAAACCTATAATAACTTATATAAGCAATTAAAGCATTAATTATCCGAACCAACCAATCCGTGATGTTATACAAGTATTTTGTTATAACACCTGAATAATAAATTTTTTTTTGTTGATTAATAAGTATTCCGATGAAAATTATAATTAAAAAGATTGATACCCGTAAATAATTATTAGTCTTACTATTTTTAAATGCTTGAACATTATTGGAATAGAGTTAACAAAAAAAGAAATTTACTCAAAAAACAATTAATTAACAGAGAAAAAGGTGCACACTATTGATATTTAATGCACACGAATTCAAAACTTTTAAATTAATTTAAAGCTTCATTTCATTTCCATAACATTATATTTAAAGCGTCAAATTTATGCAAAGGATTTGTTAAATTATACCCAATTATGCTCAAAAATGATGCTTTTGCACAGAATTTTAGGTTCACATAATGCTTAAAGTGAAAGCTAACTCGTAAGCATAATTTTGACGCTTTAGCTATATTCAGGTTCAACAATATAACAGAATAATTGAGATTCTTAAAAGTGATGTATAAACTATTAGGGGCTTTGAATACAAACTAATGAAGAGTACAGTATTTGCTAAAATGAATCTTATTTCAAATGTTTTGCGTAGGTTTAGGGCTTGTCTTCCCATTATTTATAAGGCTAGACATGTCTAAATTGTTTGTTGGCAAAGAAATAAATCAGTTTATTTTACTGTCTTATTTCGTCGCTTATTATTGAAAAACTTCGAGCCCTATACTTATAGGTGATCTATATTTGATTCAATTACTAGTATATAGAATCGCATTAACATTTCAAGTTTGAGTTTAATTTATAAGATTAAGTGCTTTTTTGTTGAATTTAATTTCTACTCTTAACTAATATAAAAGATAAGAAAATTTTAACAGAAGGCTAGTATTTAATACACGAAAGTATACCAAAAACTTGAGTAATTCTAATAAACTTATTTCATGTCATGTCAATTACATGGGAGTTGAGTTAACACTATTATAAGAGAGTCAAATATAAACATTAAGTCACAAAACACATAAAGGACTCAAACTAAGTCTTTAAGATGAACAATAAAGTCTGGCGTGAGTTATACTATGGAACCCGTGTTCCTGACTTATAGCCTAACTTATGACAACTCTATTCCTATCACTCGCAATATTAAAGGAGTTCATAAAATAGATTCTATGCAATAAACTACAACTTTAGCATAATTCCAAAAGCTATTTAAAGCGTTTAAAAACTTTATGTTCAAACTTCGAATCGGCGAACATCCACTTTAATGATTTGCGATACACAGAAGTTGAATTACAATTAATTCAAAGACATAGCTATAAACTTAAGACCATCGATAACTTAAAGAGCCGTCTAGTGTTTTACATTTCTATCAAAGTCTACTAATTGTGTGAGAAATTAGTAAATTCAAGACCTAAAAAGTCATCCAATGATAAGCTGTAATAGTTTTTGAAAGGATTACGTACTCAAAAGGGTTTGGCTGAAACTCATCTAAAAGATTGATAAGTTCAATGGCCATCTTATTATGGTATTAAAGAAGCGTGCATTTAAAAGTCATTCAATATAATATTATACTGAAAATAGTATACATTAGGTTTAGATTTTGCAACCTTGAACATGATTAATAGCTGTATAGTTCAATGGTTAAGGCAGTGGTCATAAAAAATATAGGCTTCTTACACAAATCTTTATATACTGTACTCCAATACTGTGTTTGGCTCAAAAAAGAAAGAAAGAGAAAGATATGGCTATTTTGCCTCCCTTTATATTAAAGTAATGCTATTATAGACGGTTACTATTTGACTGATGTTCAGTTGCAGAAAGCTATCTATGTTTGACTTTACTTTTGTCATCAATTTGTTGCTAATATTTTTTTATGGATACAAGTTTTTCAAGTTTTAATTTCTTATTTTCCTTCATCAACGCATATGAAAGACAGATAACTAAAATCATGCAACAAGTGTCTCATTTGTACACTTTTAAAATCTTAACCTCACTTTTAATTTACATTAATGTTATCGGCAATTATTTGCTCAACTTTTCTGTCAAAATCACATTTTAAATAACAAATTGTGTTCCATCTGTTCAGTTATTAGATGAGTCTCATAATTATTTTTTAGTTAACATATAAACTAATTTTTAAATTAAGTTCAGAAAACCCACTCTTTATAACACCGATAAATTGTTTATTTATTGTTTGGTCTGAATTTCAAATTTCAAATAGCCGTCAGATATTACTCCTAAACACGAAAGGGTTGAACAACTTCTGCACATTATTTGTCATACTATATAAAGCTACCGATAGCTAAATATGACCACTAATGAAAATATAACGCTCGACACAACAGGTAGTTTGCTCTGAGATTAATTGCACTTTCGATTCCATTTGATCTCATCATAACTTAAAGCAAATTCAAAAGTTAAACCCATTACAGCAACTTTTGACCTCTTATCACACTTTAGGTAAAACCTGAGGCACAACTCCAGCATCGATTTGCTTAAGCATTATAGTCATAAAAATGAATATATTTTAAATACAGCATAAATGAAGAATAAAACGTGATCTTGTGATAAGAATCTTGATTAGCATTTCATACTTCTTCTTAAAACACTGATTAATGTTTCATTTGATTATATTCTAATGATTTGAAGGACTTTTTCTTTTACTTGAAACCGAATCGATCTATCGTGATCGAAACTAATTGAACATCATTTATAAGCAATTATTAATTATATTGGATGTGAAAACATAGCAAATCTGAAAAACAATAATATTAACTTACTTTATAGATCTTTTTTCTACTTATTTTTATTACCCGTATATTAATTAAAGTTTGTTTTCAATCAGTCTTAAAATTGATTTATTGACTCAAAAAATCCAAAAATCAATTATAAATATACACAGTTAAAAATTTAAAAACTTTATTCTAATCAAATGCTTATATACCTATTTAGTTCATGTTTAGTTAGCTATAAATAAAAGTAAAATATAATAATAACTAATTAGTAAATAAGTAAATTGATTAAAAAAATTTGTCGTCATTTAGTTAAATAATTATTTCTAAAAAAATAGAATTTGTTAAACAGGTACCCGAAAAATCCCAACCAAAACATTCATTTTTATCAATAATTAGCTGCACAGTTGTTACACAAATTCAATTCAGTGTTTGGTTGACTTTGTCGTTGATGTGGAAGAATGCCTGGAACGCGGCGGTGGCGAAGGCGCCAATTGGAATGTATGAGGACTTACACGCGAGTGTCCGTAACTAAAAGAACCCGTTCGGCGAAGACTGGCTGCGATCGCTTTTGACTGAGTTCTACGCAAAGAAGCGTAAGGAGAAGAACCACGACTTAACATACTTGTACTCGCGTATAGCATAAGACCGATATCATTATGACTGTTAGCCATCGCTATCTTAAGAGCGGTTGAACAGTCGTTATCTACTATCGTCGGATCACAGTCCGGATGTGACAGCAATAGTCTGACCACATCTGTGTGTCCGTGTTCTGCCGCACACATCAAAGCAGTTGAGCCGTCATTGTCCTGAACATTAATGGCAGCGCCGCATTCCATCAATATCTTGCAGGTAAAGAATTGTCCGTGACTTGCGGCCAACATGAGCGCTGTTTGACCGTTCTGTCGCACATCAAATTAAGTTAACATTAAATTTATATTGCATTTGATTAAAACTTGAGTTACGTTTACCTGTTTTGCTTTGATGTTGACGTCTCCCAATTGGAATAAACGCCTTATAACTGCCTTTTGAGTTTCATTTCCGATCTTAGCGAGTGATACCAGCATTGTTGCAGTGTATCCGGCCTTAGGTTAGAGATTACAATAATTAATACATTAATACAGAAATATATAAACTCAGTACAGACTCTAAATTAGAAGCAATTTTGTTTAACAGAATAGCAACTAATTTTAAGTCTGGCTCGAGTCAGATCATTGGTTAACACAAACTTTATTTGTTTTGTTCACATCGCAAACTTTAGAATCCAAAAGAACTGATACGATATCAAAATTACAATGAGATATTGCATAATGTATTGCAGTGTTTCCGCTCAAGTCGTCTAAATTTACGACACGATTCAGTAAATGCTTAGAATAGGTTTCAAAGCAGTCGATATAATCTTCAACGACGTGTGGATCGGATTCTTTATCGGCCGCAACTTTGAACCACTCTTTTTCAATGATGGATAAACTTTTAAGCTATAAAAAAAATTAAAAAAACTTAAAACTCAAAGATTGATGCGATAGATATGTCGATACACTTACTAATGCAGATTTGTTAGCTTTCTCAGGTTTAATCAAATTATCATTTAAAACCTTAAGCGCAGCCTTTATTTCCTTACTGGGTTCGACTCTTTTCCTTATCGCTGATTTAGCGACAGCTCCAGTTTCCACCTCATAAGTGCCCTCTTCTGAAGAGCAACTTTCCTCATCTGACTCATCAGATTCTGAAATTCCAGTTATTTTGAAAACATCGTCGATAACCTTCAACTCCTGCTGCAAAGTCGTCTCTTTATTTGTAAAGTCTCTAATCTTGAGCGGAGCCGAGCGCTTAATAGGACTCGAGCCCACACTCAGACTTGGATTCTTGTAAACTAAAATTTCATTAAGACTCTCTTCAATTATTTTGTCATTGACGTGTCGTCTCTCGAGAGATCCGGTGCTATGTATAGGACGTGGTATTCGGCTCTGCATTAACGGACTCGGAATCTTGTCATTGGGACCGACTATGAATTCTTTAGCGACTGAAGTGATGGCATCATTGCATTTATCACATAAGCGTATGCTCTGCGCAGAGCTGGCTCTCGAAACAGGAGAAGCACTCAACAGATCCAAACTGGTCGGCCGTTCCTTATCTGTATCAATCGCTTTATCAGAAGAAACAACTCCATAGATATTATTATCTCCGACACCAATAGTTTCAGTTTGTCTTAACTCACATTTCGGACAACCCTCTGAAACCTGTACTGTTTTATTACTAAATAATATTCTGTCTGTTTGAACGTTTCGACTGCTTATGCCAAACGACTTTGTACTGCACGACACACCGATATCTTTGACAGCGTGTGTATCAGTTTTAGTGCTCACTTCATTACATTTGGGCGATGCCTGACATTGTGCGTGTATGCGATCCACACGAATGGGATCAGTACCCCATGAAACGAGTGCCGGCTTTTTTGCTTCCATTTCACGTAAGCTCACAGTATCGTACGCTTTCAGCTCTGTTTCAATGGCAACACTCTTTCGGGGCAAACTCGGCGCCAGACTTGTCGAGATCCCAATCGAACGCGTCGAGACTCGCGCCACAACTTCTGGTGCTTGTAATTCAGGCTTAATTGATATTGAATTCAAAACGTCAAAAGTGAGATGACGTTCGTTTGATAATTCCTGCTCTGTATTTGTGGAACAATCAGCTGTAGAAGCGTTTGAAGCCATTTCCGTATTGGTTGACACAGAAATTAAATCCAACGATTTCCGTGACGTCTGATTAAAAGCATCCAATTTATCGTTCAGTTCTTCGAGTCTAATATTTTTTGATGAAACTAATTCTGATGGTGGGGGAGATGTACGCATCCAAATGTCTCCGAACTCGTCCTCACTGGTGTCTGACTCTGACTTCATAAGTAACTTACGTCTCATCATAGGCGGAGTGATTAAACCACTTTTTTCAAGTTCTCTAACACGAGACATAGATTGTGGATCACTGATAATAGAAGTGTCATCGCTATCGCCTTCTAATCTTCTCATTAACTTTTTCTTTTCTTCTCTTAAAACAATAACTTTTTGTCTTAAGTGTGGAATATCTCTGACCTGATTCTCCAACTCTTTAACTCGTGTTAAACTCAAAGCCATTTGATCACGAATTTGAGACAAAACGACTCGAGAAACGTTGGATGAAGTGCATGAAGAAGGAGAAGGAGATGCGGGCGGAGATTCAATCTGTCTCTCAATATCAGAATTTATTTGTCTCTCAATATCAGAATTCATTGATAGCCTATTACGTGACTCAAGCCATGCTTCTTCAAACTGTTCCACCACTTCTCCTAATGTGTTCTCAACCAGTTGTGACTCTGGTATTACTGGTCCCTCTTTTGCTGCTATTTTCATACTTTTCATGTTATTATGATTGTTGTTATTGTTTTCAATTTTTAAATGATTAGCAGTAATATTGTTGTAATTATAATCACAGTATGAAAGGAATGCATCGGTAGCTGCTATTTGAGTAGAGGAAGAATTAAGTGTCGAAAACGCAGAATTAATTTTGCGACGCAATGAGTTAGTTGTCCTGCATTGCAGTGTTTGTGATATGCGTTTTGAGCCATACAGAGCTGTCAACAGAACTTCACAATAATGCACAAAATCTGTATCGATATGAAAGCCATACGGACAACATTTACACGAATTGAGTCCATTCAATGAATTTTTTGACGACATAACGATAACAAATGGTTAACAGTTGGCGAACACAATCAAATTAAAAAAACAAAACGCCTAACACAGAGAGAAATGGGTTTATTGTTACAAATATTTCATATATGAACACAATTTTGACTTAATTTCACTTTTAATTACGTATTTGAAAAGTGTTACTCTGTTTTGATCAGCACTTGAATAGAGGCCACACTATCAGTACATAATATAACTTTATTGCCATGGATTATGAGATTGCTTTGCTTTCAATGCTCAACTACTATGAGAACACGTACACTAAAAACCTATCGGTTTATCTTCAAAAGCGTTCAAAAGAAGTGCACAAAAAAGTTATTGCTCTTTACTTATCTCACTATTATTTTTAATGAATTCAGAAAAATATATAAAAGCAATCAATTTTATTCTTGACTTGAGCTCAAGTTTTCCAATGGAATAAAGGTCTAAAACAATAAAAAGAATCAAAAGTCATGTATTTATAATAGACTTTACTAAATAAGGCAATTATTTTAAAAGTCACGTAAAGATATAGTGATATTCTTGTGATAAAAATTCACATAACTTTATAGTCTATGACCGTAACGAACATCAAATCCGTCAAAAAGCTATCAATAAATTAAACGAAAACTTCTATTTATTTTAACCCTATTTTGAATACAAACATAAGGTAAAGAAGTAAAAGGAAAAATGTTTAACAGTACAGATCTTTAATTATAATAAAGTTTAGGTTTTAATAATCAAGATTGAAATCAATCACTTGAACTAATTTTGTTAATAAAAAATTGATTATATTTTTTTTACTCTCATTTCTATGGTTGAGCTCATATTTAAAATGAGCCCAACTGTCAAACTGTAGGAATTGAGTGAAAATAAATTTTAAATTATAATTAAAAAACCAACAAAACCACGTATAGCCTAAAAAGTAACTATTTTTGCATAACTTATTGAAACGATTGTAAATCCATTAGGACTTAAGGTTAGTGGAAATCATAAGGTTAAGGGTCACGAGAAATAATACGACTTTAATACCTGAGGATAAGGAATGTGAGCCTTAAACAGACTATTATAGCCTAAAACAGGACACACCTGGACTTACTATAAGCTCTTCTCATTGTGCAGACATTTAGTACAGTATTTGTTTCCCAAAAGCAAAAGTTCTCATGAAATGAAAGCCCGAATTGCAAAACAAAACTTTGAACACAGCATGACTTTGCGTACTATTAATATTAAACTTAACTATTCTGAGGCACGCCTTACAGGACTTATTAAATAACTCAATAGTAGTACAAAAAACATATTAAACTTTTTATATAATCATTTATTCAAAACTTCTGAAGCGTTAAGTTTTTCAGACATTTTGGTTCATAAAAGAGGAAACTTTTATTCACTCATTCAAATAGTTTTCATGTTTGAGATCGTAATCAAACTTAATATAAACTATTGTTTTAAATAGATTTCAAACTCTTTTGCTAACAATACATGAAAATGTAAAAAATGTTCAAAAAATAGATCAATAATAACAGCAAATAGTTATTAACTTTACATAAACTAAAATAAAGTGTTAAAAAGTAATTCAAAAGTTTAGGTCAATCAGGACTTTGACTTTGAAGCGATTCTCTATTGAATGGGCGAAAGAAAGGCATAGTTTTAGAGTTTTATGAGTGGAGTCAGAACTGGTTTTAGTTAATCGACGAACAGTTGCATAATTGAGAATCAGTTTCATCAAAGACACCCACATATTAGACATCAAACAATATTTATTTAAGACAACATATCTTAAGCCATAACTAACTCATTATTAGTTTCTAATGGACTCAAACTTTTCTCAATTCATGCTTTTGTTAAAAAATGCCTTTGTGTGACACAAAACACAAGCAAAACACAAATTCAATACAAATTAAGTCCTTCAGAGCCCACACAATAAGTTTGCTCTAATATTAAGTGAAAGCAAAGCAAACATTTTATAACATATAATAATTTAAATTCATATTAATTCTTACCTTTTTATCAAACATTAATTAAAAGCAACAAATATTTTGTTTTGAAGTAAAAGACAATCAAATGTCATAATACTGACTAATATTTTGTTTGATAAGCAGTCGTAATAATACCCATAAAGTAATAAAAATTTAAAAAACTTATTATAAATACAAACGAAAACACGACTCAATTCGACGCTTAATATAATAGCAACAGGTTTTACGTCAGACATAAAGCTATCGTTATTTTGCACTTTTGATAGGCTTTTTGTATTGTGAACATTGAGTTCATATGTTTGCGTCACTCTTTACACTGTCTTAAAGTTGTATTATTTGTTCAGTAATCAGATGGCACTCACTTATTAAAAACTTTTTAGTTTGCGGGCCTTCACATTCAATATATTGTCATTATTTTAAGTTTTATTTAATTATTCGCTATTTATAGTCAAAATAATTGTTAGTAATGAAGAACTGGAAATAAGTTTTATAATTATTGAGATTATAACTTATAATTATTGAGATTATAGCTTATAATTTGTGTTATGTAATAGCTTTCAAAAACGTGTTTGGGCCGTAGTATCAAAAGTTAGGGTTTAATAAAATTAAAACTCAGTTTTATACTAATTTTTGACGAATTAATATTTATTTTTATTAATAATCTCTTTTCATAAACACTTTGATTTGTGGACAAAATTACAATTAAATTATACATAAAATTCAAACGAATATCAAAAGAAATTAAAAACTCTTACCATTAATATAAAAACCCTATCATTAAAAAGGGGACCAATTAATAATAGCATTTGAGTTCCCGCTACACAACTGATACACAATAATAGATAATACAGTATTTGAATGCAATCATAGAGACAAACACTTGAACTCAAAGGAGACTCATTTTTGTCATTTCTGTAGAGAACTAATTGAGCGATAAATAGTATAATAAACTGAAGATTAAAAGAATGGGTCTTTTGGAGGATTGTAAGCAATACTTCGGAAGCGATGACTTATACGTGATATTGGATGTGAAGAGAGAGTCGACAGAGAGTGAGATAAAGAGCGCGTATCGAAAGCTATCACTTAAAGTACATCCCGATAGAGCTGAGGACAGTCGCAAAGACGCTGCCAAACGAGCCTTTCAGACATTGAGTAAAGTTCACTATATATTGAGTGATAAATCTCTTCGCGAGACATATGACGAAACGGGTCTTATTCCTAATGAGGACGGCTTCGAGTCATCGGCCGATTGGGACCAATACTGGAGACTATTATTCCCTAAAATCACTGTCAAAGGTATCGAATCTTTTCTTAACAAATACATCGGTTCTGAAGAGGAGAAGAAGGATCTGAAGGATATTTACGTGAGATTTAATGGAAATATGGATCTCATCTCTCAAAGTCATATTGCTTTCGATGAAGAGAGAACTCGACAGCTATTGCTTGAGATGATTGCTGACAAAGATGTGCCTGAATTTGATGCGTTTGTCAACGAGTCGACGCTCAAGAGGGAGAAGAGGATTAAGAAGAGTGCAAAAGAAGCCAAATTGGCCGAAAAAGAGCTCAAGAAAAGTAAAGTAAATCCTGATTCAGATCTGGTTCATGCGATTCAGTCCAGATCTAAAGGAAATTTCGATAATATGATCGCTAGTCTGGAGGCCAAGTATGCCAACAATGGCACCAAAACTAAGGCTAAGAGTTCTAAAAGGAAGTAACTCTCTCTCTCTCATTGAATATTGTATTAAAATTGTATAATTAAACAACATTTGTATTGTATAACTTTTATTACCGGTATCGCTAATTGCATACATATATTTCTTTAAAATTTGTTGATTACCAACAGTTAAAATGGAATAATTAGATGTCAACTAAGATGTTCTCTGACAGCAAAATGTGTTCTACAGTATAATAATAATGAATGCAATTATTTATTTAAGTTTTGAATCAGTTTTCGACAGTTTGCATAACTTTTACTTATATTCAATTTTTTCCAAACAATTGTATAATTTTCATATTTATTGAATAAATTCTCATCATTTGAATGATATTAATGCATAAGAAATCATAAACTTTTTACATAATAAAAATCAATATAAATTATTGATTGAAAAATTGAAATTTCAAAATATTGATTTGAAACAGTTTCAAATAATCTTAAGAGTCATTAATACAATTAATACATGTATTAATAATGTTGTCCATAGGCTCTAAAACTCCGAGCCTGAGCATACCGAACCTAGGCTTATAATCAACAGAGCCTGGAGCTAAACCCTATAGCCTGGAGCCAAACACTATAGCCTGGAGCCAAATCCTATAGCCTGGAGCCAAACCCTATAGTCTGGAGCCAAACCCTAGAACCTGAGCCTAAGCCACTAACAAGCACCTCAAAGCTAACCTGGAGCTTAGGCTAGTCTATGTTCAGCCTATCCTAATGGGCAATACTTTGAGTGATCGACTCGAATGAAATGAAAAACTTGTTTCAGTAATTCATTTGTTTATTTGTGTGATATTTTAAATAAAAATATTAAATTATTGTCAATTGTGTTCAAATTTTTAGTACCGGCTCTTCAGTCTCTATACGCTCAATAAGAGCTTAAACCTACTGAGCCTAGGCTTGCATGAGCTTATGGACAACATTAAGTGTTAATCAACTTATAACTTGTGTTAAGTCATATCTATAGCTATCATAAGTAATTATGAGAATATTTTGTTTCCGTTAAATAACAAATTAATTATAATATAGTTTACTTATAAAACATATTTAAGTTTTAATATCAATTTATAATAGAGTTATAATCGTTAGTAATTGAGAGAAAATCCCTTAACACTAACTGAAGGACATTTCTCTTACAAAAAGCCTTTTTCTAATCAATTGTTTACGTTTTAATGAAAATTTTGTTTTTGATTAAATTTTAAAATAAATAATAATAAACTTATCGATTGTTTATTTTGATTAATAATTTCCTTTTTTAAGAAATAATTCATTTATTTATTTAAAAGCAATGTTTGCCGTAAGTATTGATTATTAATTGTATTGATATTTGTGACCAAAAGTGTCAAACATTTCAATATTCATATCAATAATCAATTAATTATTATTAAATCACTTTAAATATAATTAAATGAATAATAAATGTGTAAAAAATGTATTTATTTATGTCTGAAAACTGATAGAATTCTTCACAATCAGCAAAATATGGACCAAATGTTGGCCACAATTACAGTCCGAACGCATTTCCAACAAATCAAAGCCAATCGCAAAACAGTCGTAATTCAGGTTCATATCAAAGTTCGCCAACAAATAAGACTAAAATGGTAGACAACGTCAACCATAACGTGATTAACAACAACAGTAATAATAACTTAAATAATATAAACACCAAAAATCTGAGCGAACGGGTGATTACGGCCAACAATAAGTTAACGACAAACCCGTATGATATCGACTCTTGGAATGTACTCATCAAAGACTCACAAGTAATTCAGGCATTTATTTAATGAATTTGTTGTTTCGCACAATTGTTTATTTAATGCTTTGTTTTCACTTTTCTCCAAAAATCTCTAAAATAAAATCTAATGAATGTATAGAATAAGCGCATCGAAGAGTCGCGAACTTTCTACGAGAGACTCATCACTCAATTTCCTAATTCTGGCAGATTTTGGAAATTATACATTGAACATGAGGTTGTAGTCAATAAAATATATTTTTTTAATATATCTGTATATCTATTTGCAATTTATTGCCAGCTTTCTTGACCGTCATGAAATGAGTTCGTTTATTTATTTATTTATTTATTTGTTTTATTTATTTTTTTTTGAGTTTTTTCATTTTGAGTTACATTTCAAACAATCTCTTCGTTTATAATCAAGTTTTGGTGTGTTTTAGAGTCAATTCTCGTAAAACTGTACACTTTTGATATTCCTTTTCGGGACATATAATACATGGTTTTTAAACACATTTAATTACCGGTACTATTGCTTAAGAAAGGCTGACTCACAACATATCGCGAATAAAATAATAGAAATATTTAGCAATCATTTTACTCATAGAAATGAATCTCTAATGATATAGAATATTGTGAGTCATTTAATTTTATTAAATGGTTTGAATGATTCACAATTAAGTTCATCAATAATATAGAGAATGGTAATAGTCATACAGTATGACAACAATAAACAGACTCAAAATTGAATAAATTTCTAATCAGTCCGTATATATTGAATATTTTCGTTCATTTTTAACTTCATTTATAAGAATTAGTGTGAACCCGAAAAGAATATAAATAGCGCTGCGATTATTCTGTGTTTCTGATCGAAAAGGTTTTGCTCCTTATTTGACTCCAGTCTTATTCTAAAAGTTATTTTAAATAATCTAATCGTCTGTTTCGTTAGAATTAAAATTGAAGTGATTTCGGTTTTTTTCGCAACACAATTATCACAAAAGCATTGAAAATGTGATTTTAAAGGCTAATAATTATCTATTAAGTTACACTTTAATGTCTAAAAAAGGTGCTCTATTTGATCCCAGCTTGAGTTTGAGGGCTTTATACACCTGCATAAACATCAATTATATACAGAATAACTGTTTTCAATAGGAGTTTAAATATTTGAAATTTTAGTCTTATTATAAAAATGAGCAAATCGTTAATTGCATACAATTTAATGCTATTGTGTTAATCGTTCTTTTTCGGAAGTTAATTGTTTTGAATGTGAGTTTAGGTATGTTTTTAGAGAGTAGGTGTCACTTATTTTTGCTAATTTTAAAATTGGGTTTAATAGCCATTTAAGGACATGTATTCGTTAAAGTTTGGTTTTAAGTAAATTTGATTTTCAGTTCTTTAACTTAATATTTCTATCAAAAGCTTCAGAAAATAAATAATTAAATTTTGAAAAGTTCAACATCTAATTAATCAAAAAAATAGGTTATTTTAATAGGATTCAGGCTATTCTGCAGTCAATATTTATTCAAAATAAGGTTCACTTTTATTGTTTATGTTTGAGACTCGTTATAACCAAACTTGATTTCCAACAATACAATCAGATTATTATCCTTTCCTTTTCATCTTTAATAGAATTTTAGTTATTTTCATTCAAATTTAGGGGAAATGCTATTTATTTGAATTGAATATTTGTTAGAAATAAAGATTTATTACAGTATAAGTAAGTGAGTAATGAATTTAATTCTAAAGAGTTTTGCGAAAGTTTCATATCTTTCGGTTGTAATAATTTATTACTAAAGAGTCAACGGAAAGGTCTTTTAAATTAAATTTAACTGAATCTCAATCTTCAAAACTACTCTTCAGCTTAAAGTATTTGATCAAAACTTCAGTCAAGTATTAATTCAATTATTATTCGATTTATATATTTATAATGTGTTTTATTTAATTTGTAAATATTTGGATAATTTTGCATAATATTTATGATAATTAATATTTAATAAAATTAGATTGAGTGTTTGTTGTGTTTTTTGAGTTAAGTTTCTTTAACTTTAGAAATATGGGTTCAATTTGTGTACAAATTAAAGGCAGTTAAATAAAAATATACCAAATAATAAATATGTTATTTGAAATCTATTTTTTGTTATTGATTTGAGAAAAAAATTGTAAGGGTTTGACTTTTTTCCATTCAATTACAAAACAAGGTATGAATAAAGTGTTATTAAAGTTATTTATTTAAGGACTTGATAAGTCATCCTTTCACTTAGTTATTGCTCTGCATTACTATTGAAAGGAATTTTCTGTCTTTATTTGAAAGTATTATAAAAAGCGTATGTATTTATTACTCTTATTACTATGATATGCATTGGAAATAGTACTGCCACCTTTTTCGACACCAAAACTGGGGAGAAAGATATCAAAGGGGGACCATAACAATTAAATAATGAAATGATTTATTAAATTTTACTGACAAAAGTAAAATAGTATAAACATCCAGTTTTGACAGTTGGCCAAAACTGGACAGAATTCTCGAAAACTGGAGAGGTGACAGTCCTGACTGGAAATGATTGCTATGAGTTTTCTGCTTTT
>JAUJYT010000532.1:0-17732 GCA_033996565.1 Nanhermannia nana
CATTCTATGCAAATTGTTGTGATCTCTATGTTGACTATGAATGACAGCAATTCCTCTATGAAAAAGTTGATCTTATCCTCTGCTCAAGAGTTTATTATCAATTCCGGAACTAATTTAGAGACCGGAAGAGTACTCACTTGTATTAACTGTTTTAGAGATCTTATTAAGAATAATGATAACCAACAACAGTCACAATCACAATATGTCTCAAATAATTACTCTCAAAACGATTTAAAGAAAAAGGCAATCACTGAGTATAATAATAGTAATGATCAAGATTTTTGTGCGCTTTGTAATAGAGTTAAGACTCAGTTATTTATAACGGAAACAAATCCTTCACAACTCGGACACGAAAGGAAACCATTTTTTCCATTCTTAAAGGATTTGCTTAAACCGCATGAAATTGATTCTTTAGGAAGAGTCCGAGTATGCAATGTTTGCTTATCATCACTTGAGTCGCAATGGGATGCCTTTGAATCAGCTCTCATTCCTCACACTCAACGTGATTATCGTCTTTTGATGCGTCGATCGCCACCACATCGACCACTATCTCCTCCTCTCAAAATCCAAGTCTCATCTCCACCACCACTACAACAATCATTCATTTCTGAACCATTGTTAACAACAGTTACCACTCAAACTCACAATATTTATTGCACGACCTCTTCTTCCATACAATATTCCAACGAAACTGAAACCAAAATTTCTGGTCCAATGGATGACATGTTATCAGCACTCGGAGGACCACTTCATACCACTTCTTCTAATTGTGTTGTCTGTGGGGAGTATTCACTTGCGGGTCATTCCTATCAAATGCTTTCAGCGCCAAGAGTTCCGCCGCTTCTCAATCATGAATTAGGAATTTATCCTTTTTTTCCAATCCTGAAGAAACTGATTCCACTCAACAATAGTAATAATAACAGTAATACTAGTAATACCAATAGTGATGATAGAGATATTGACAATCGAAACAATAATGCAATGGTCTGTACGTTTTGTTATCACTCTTTGATCGGACAATGGATTGCATACAACGCTTCGCCATTTCTCGAAGATAAAGATCCCATGAGAAGAACTTATAACTGCAAAGATTATATTTGTTATATTTGTGGTGTCACTACTTTTAGACAACGAGTTCGTTCCATTACTGTTAAAGACTTTCCATTCTTGTTAGAACATCCTCGACCTCCAGGTGAGTGATTCACCGCTTAAACTTGTTTTCAATTCATTTCTTACATTTATATGACTTAAAATTCTTGTGATTTCAAACATAAATTTTAATTTTCTCAAAACCTTGTGAACCAATAATTTAAGATTAGTCTTATTTTCTAGTGATTCAGTAGATCTTATTTTTTGCAACATTTTTCTGGATCAAGCCTTAGCTTTGAACTTTTGATTGAAAGTTTTTATTTAAAATGTAATAATTGTGTTAAATAACTATTTAATTATTTTAACGACATTAGCTTTCTTAGGCTTTTTTGTTATACATTTGCAGCTTTGGGTTTGCATTACATACAACGCGTACAACTATAACATAAATATCAGACCTTTTTAAGTTAACTTTAATTCCATTTGAGTTTAAGTTAAAGTTAACTTAACTTTAACTAAAATTAATTATTTTTATTCGCAGAAAATAACTTAACTTTAACTTAAATTAAAAAAACAAATTATTTAAGTTTTTTAACACGTGCTTTTGGAGGTAAATATTGCATAGCTGAAACACTAGCATCTATAGATAGTTACATTTAGTATTTGAGGTAACTGTCTAAAGTCTAAAAGAAATTCTCTATATCCAATTAAATTACAAAGAGAAGTAGTGTTTATTTATAATAAACATCTTTTATAACTCTAAAGTTTGTAATAATTAAATTTTAAGCTTTAAAAGTTTAACTTTTAAAAACTTAAATAAAACTTAAACTTTAACTAAAATTATTTGAGTTCCTCAGACTTTAACTTTAACTAAAATTAATTCAAAATGTGTTAGTAAGTTATAAATGCAAAACAAAGTCACAGTTTCCTTATTATTAGTCTAATTTGAGATATGAGTCAAGTCTTCATTTCCATCTATTTTATGCTTTTAATAGACATTATGTCAGAGAAATGTCTCAATTTTGTCTTTGAATTTTTGATCCAAGTTTTTGTCAAAATCTTCATATACTAGTACTGTATCATTAAGTATTACAGAAAAGCTGACAGCTATGAGCTTGAGATTTACCGGATATGAATGTGCTTTAGCTTCAGATTACTTTACACTACTTTTAACAATAGTTTCCCAAAGTATTTGATTCAAGTATTGATTCTTATGATGCAAACCTTTATTATTTTTTCTATTATATCATCACTATATCTACTAATGATATATTTAATTGAATTTACTTTTATTTTAATTAAATGTTTTAAACTTTTTAACTTAAACTAATTCATAATCATTTATCTCATTAATGTTCGCAAATCTAGAGTGAGTGCTATTTCAGTAATGACTAGATTTTAATTGATTCATATAATTATCAATAATAAAAAGCTATAATTTTGTTTCATTCTATAAGACCTAACATTACTTCTATTGATTTATTGTTGAGAAGAAAAAGTTTGTCAATAGTTTTTGGCACGAATTGAAACAAAAGCTTTTACTCAATAATGATATTTAAAATTATATTGTTTTGTCCGAAAATTATATGTATACTCATTCTATTTATTCTATTTATTTTATTTTTTTCAAATATTGAAATCTATTTATCTCCAGATATAATGTATTATTGCTTTTCAATTATTATGATATTCTTTTACAATAGAAATAAATACAGTTTTTCTTATGAAAATAGCAGAATAAATATATATTTTTCAAATATATTCTTTATTTTATGTAACAATCGATTATTTTTATTGAGCATTTGTTCCTAAGAACACGATTTTCCTTTGATTAAAGAGTTTTGAGCGCATTCATCCGCTCAACAATTTAATGGCTATCAATCATAGACCCGATATAAATGCACAAAAGTTTATTAATTAAATGAGTTCTTCTCAACCTTGAAGTTTTTGCACAAAACTAACCAATATTTTGATAATTTTTTGAATAATAATAAATGTTATAAAATTTTTAATCTTTTGACCGAAAGGTGCCTTAACTATATGTAATGGCGAGAGTGTGGTTACGTGTTTGACTTGTTTCGAATCATTGACTCTTCAGTGGAGAGATTATGAAAGGATGAAAGTTCCGATAGAAATGCGTAAATATAATTGGATTATTGTTCACCCGCCTAATCGTGATTCATCATCAAGCGAAACACCATTGCCTTTAGTTCATAATGTAATTATACTTTTATATAACATTATAAGTTATATAATTCTACTTTTTATACATATTTTTTATAACATATTATTATTTATTTTACAGTTGACTGAATCATTTTCTCCCGTATCTGCAACCAGTACATCATCGTTACTATTGGGTAAATATTCGGATTACTTAATTTTAGAAATTTTTTTTAATAAAATTTGTTATTCAATTGAGCACCAACTTTAAAACTATTCATCAAAATTATTAATAATTGGTCTCTTTTGATGAGAAATTAGTTTTACACAAAAAATAGGTTTACATAAGAATGTAAATGCAAGCGTTCTTTACTGACTTAGGAAGAGATGCTTTAGTAGAGTAAAGTATTTGTACTGTAACAGTATTGATATATTTATATTTGTAGTGCAGTGTTAGTAGTGTTAAGCAGTTTTATTCTTATCTTAAAAGCCACTTTATTTAGAGGTTAGAGTACATGATTGTATATGATTGAAATGGCAAACGGCAGGTGCAGCGGAAATGGCAAGACTCGCAAGACTATCGAACAAGCAGTTCATTTGCCAATTTCTAACATAATTTATATAAAAAGCAATGAAAGCAATGACAATCGTTTATCAGCGAAAGGAATGCATCATTCCTTCCATTCGTGTGTTCGCTCTATTCGTTGTATTCCTTATGCTTTAATTTCTTTTGGGTGTTAACAATATCTGTGCACATATGACAGCAGAGTTGACTATCTCTCACGATTGTCCTCTTTTTTGATATTATATTTTAATCTGTTGTATAGTAGTGTTTGTATTCTCTATTTCTCGAATATGATAGAAGAGCTTGAGTTGAGAGCTGTTGGTGTTGTTGGCGTTCTCTCTGTTTTTAGCATGTATTTAGACTCTTCCAAATTGATTTGCTTCTGGTTCGTCCCTTTTAGTAACAGAAATACAGGAATACGTGATACAAACGCTAAATCGTTATGTCTTGCGATGTGTGCGCTGAGCATCACATACATCACACAGAACCTAAAACTTGGTTTTATTTGAGACTCATCTTTGTGTTCGTGTCTGTGTTGTTAAGTTTGGTATTTGGCATTCGCTTTCTGTCCAATTTTCATATGTGTTCGAGTGTCAGTCCTTTATGTGATGCAGCAATGATTGCTTTCATCCTTTGTTTTATATACTGTATTAATACATTCAAATACATGTATAAAAATGGCTTAAATTGTGATATTTGTGGCAATGCTTTCTATTCTGTGCATTAAGATTCAAGTTTTAGTTCACTTCAACTCAAATTCATTTTTAAGCGCTTAATATTATAGTGATTTGATTGTTGTCTCAGTTATAATGTCTCTCAATCCAAGTGCAGCTCTATTCGCAACAATAAATGGCACCACTAGTGCATCACATCATTCTCATGCTTTCTATTTGCCTACTAATACATCTCGTAGCGGTCCATCACTTTTTAGCTCATACTTTCCAATAGCGCCTCCAGGTATCAAACCATAGCTCTATACTATTCTATAAATGTATGCTCTATTGTGTTAATGATCTCAACCTTATTTCTTCTTATTGAAAGTCATTTCAATAAATCATGCGTTTGAGTCAAAAAAAATACCACATATTCATAATCGTACAAAACATTCTATTCTCTATTTTCCTGAATTTCTCCCTATAATTATATTTTTCTCTCTGTTATGGTTCGTTTGTAACTCTGTATGAATTCTCTTGGGATCAAGTTTTGAGCCCTACTTTCGCTTTTGATAATAATACTAAAAACCAAATAATCGCAAATTGCTTGCAGACTAAGAAACACTCAGACTAGTTATGAGTTGCTTATGAGTAACTCTATGTTCCAAATGCTTTGCACAACATTTTTATCGCTTATTTGCTCTCGACTTACAACTAATCTGAATAACTGATAATTTATAAATGTATTTATTCAGATATTTTACGTATTTTTTTGCTGACAATTACAGGTTGTCATTGAATAGGATTTTTGTTCATTAAGTCTGAACGCATTCATTAACACAATTGATTTTTTGAATTATACGACATCTGTTATAATCCTTAATAGATTAGTGAATAGCAGTCATAAATCATTGCTTACCATTAATATATTGCATAATACTTAACAGATAAGATAACTTTTACTTCATATAGAGCTCAAATTTTGGAAGTTATGTCAGCAAACCTTTAATTAATGTCTAATATGAATAAAATTTGCATTAATCTTAAAACAGTATCACTTATAAGTTTAATAAATTTGATTATTTTATTTAAATATATATCATGTTTGTCAACCAAAACATTAGTTAATCAAACATTTTCTCAATTATTTTTCATTTATCATTTTTGGTCAAATTGTTCAATAAGTTTTCTATATTGACGAGTGATTATGAGCATGTATGGCATCTTTAGTGAAGTGCTTAAAAGGCCGATCTCTGGTTGCGAGTGAGGTCAAAAAGGCATGAGCTTTACTAATGGGTTCTCTGTGCGTGTCTGTCTCTCCTCTCTCTCTCTCTCTCTCACACAGACACACTTTCTGTTATACACATACACACTCACTCAGACACGTACAGAACACATATTTCTTTCCTATCTCTCTATACATGCAATTCTGTTCCCATCCTTTTCTCTTTTCAACTATTTTCATGTTTCTATGGTTACCTTTGCTTTTGCAGAATTCCGTTTTTGCATTTCCCAATTCCACTTTTATTGGCTTTGGTCGTCGTTTCGCTTAAAATAAGTGATATTTTATTTATAAAATATTAAAATAGGCTGACTTACAAACTTTGTGCTCAAAAAGACAGAAAACGCAAATAAAAACTCAATTATTATTATTCACTCGAAGATAGTTTATGTGACAGATATAAAAGTAACACAAAACACAAACAATTGTTTGTTATATTTTATTGTGCAGACAAATATACTTTCAGATCATTTTTGTATAAATATGAGAAAAAATGTTGAAAAATCTTAGAATGTTTTGATCGCGTATAAGAAAACTAAAGACTAACTACTGATATGTGGGATAACTCTTAATTGGATTCAAATTGAAATCCTTATTATTCTTAATTTGCTGATTAAATTCTGGGTTTTTATTACGCTTTTAGTTAATTATTAAACAAATGAATTATTAATTAGATTATTATCAAACTCTGATTATTGTTTGTTAAGGAAAGTTTTCAATTACTGTAAACATTAGTCTTTTAGTAAATTTGTAATTTCTAATGAAGTAACTTTGTTACAAATTTAATAGAGTTTGTTGATTAATAATTGTTAATAATAATACTTAATAAATAGAAAATAATAACTATATATCTATTGTCGTAATGTAATTATGACTTTATTTGAGTAATTAATCGTCGAAATGTCCATTAAGCTATTATTGGCTCGCAATAGCGTTTTCTATTGATTTTTTGTTCATATTTTAGTCTAACTTTATTTGAAATGTATTTTTTTATATTTTTATACAATTTTATTCTGAAAATGACAATTTCGTAATCTTTACTGAAATTACAGAACTCTACTGTAATGTAACAGTTCATTACAGTTAAGTACGTGTTTCTTATAATCTTATGAATGTGCGCTTTCCTGCGTGACTTCTCTTGCCATACACTAAAGTCATCCTTTTTTGTTCACTTTTTTCTTTGAATGTTTGAAAATGCATTTCTAGTGAAAGACACGCACAACACAAGCAGAGCTCAGGCACACACATGAGGTAATAGTACTATTGTTTAGTGCTTTGTTCTCATCTCTTACTCATCACTATATTATGAATATTAAACAATAATAATTGTAATAAATTATTAATTAATTAATTCGTGGAGAGAAACGGCACACTTGAACTGTTTCACAACTCCAATAGAATACTACTGAGAAACAAATAATTTTATATAAAACAGTTTTCATTACTAAGAATGAGATCAAATAAAATAAATTATTTTAACAAAACTTTATCTCTATTCTCAAGCTGTGAAACCTTTTAAATTATTATCTCATTAGTATAAAGTCAGACAAATTACTTAATTATAACAACAATAGAGTTATAACTAAGCATTTAATTATTCTCATACAATAAAAAAAGAGATAAATAGGACTTAATAGTTATTTTATGCAAATGGTATTTCGTGCTTTCAATGCATTATTGCCATAAATGCTACCAAAACATTGATTTCTATTCAAAACATAAAAATGTCTTACGAATAAAGACTATTATCTTGTAATTTAAATAAAGTTTTGTTTTTAGTATAATTTGATATATTTTTATTTTATATCTCATCGCAACAAATTATTTGCAAATTATATATTTATATAAATATTCTATATTTGGATTCAATTCCTTATATCACAAATTAAATTAATGAAACCGATACTTACTGTTAGTTCAATAAATATAGTAATTGTTTATAAAATTCGCAATAAATTGCATGTAATTCATTGGTCTAATGGAACGTTGACTCAATACAAATATTAAAAGTCAGCTCAACTATCAATTAAAAGCACTAAAGCAACTGATTATTACATTGCAGTTACTCTATAATTGTTTTGCTTCTGATAGGCTTACAATCAATTTTAGTTTTTTTACCGAACAATGAAACCAATTAATCACTATTTGAGTGCATCTTCTTTTATACTGAATTTATATGAATGAATGCCATTATCTCAATACGGTATAAAAACACTTTACTGCCTGTCTCTAAAATCAGTTAATTATTATTTAATTTAGTGATTCAAACAATTCATTTGAAGAATCGAGTGGTTTATGTCTTTTAATTGAATTTATTCATTAAACATTTTTTTCTTAATATTTCTCTATCAATGTTCAACTTTTTATTTAACTATATCTTTATATTTCAAACTTTCATAATGTTTCTGAATGTTTTAAAACTTAATTTTTGAATTTAAGAAACCTGTTTACTACCTAAAATTCGAACAAAAAAGTAGAAAATAAAAAAACAATAATAATGAAATCAGATTTTTTATTTTATGAAAACCTTCTAGAATATGGCTTTTTTGCTATAATATATACCTGTATGCCATATACTTGCATAGTGTGCTACGGCTGATGTGTGAATCGGTGTGTATATCAAAACTACAATTTAGGTAAAGTGACTTTTTTTGCCCAAATTATATTTTTAACTTAGGCATAGCAACGGCGCACCGCAATGGTCCCTAATATAACACAACCAAACTAATTATCATAGAAATATATTTAATTTGGTTTAAGTTTGATTCAATTATATTCACGCTTTTGGTTTAAAAATTTACAATTTAAGCAAAAAGTTCACTTTAGTATATACACAACTAATACCTTTTGATTGTTAACTGCTTTTATAAATTTAGGTATAAGTAATCTTATTTTTACAAATTATAGAGAAAAATTGAAATTTTTATTTTACTTTAAGTTTTTGAAAGGGCACAGAAATTAATAAACATTTTTTACGATTTAAACATTTATTGGGATTACTGAAGCATTTACAAAGACGTATTCATGTATTCAAAAAAGGATTATTACCCTTATCTATAATAAACATTTCATTTTTATGCTTCAATATGATGTGTAATTTGTAAACACTATAAGTTTTAAATTAGTAATTTATAAGCATGTAATTCAATCTCAGTCTCAGTGATATAACCAATATTATGATTATCTGGCCAGTGACCACTTCGGAAAAAATATGGACACCTGTGACTATATGTCAATAATACCAACTCTTTCGGGCAGTAATCTAAGTATTCTGACCGTCAAGAAAAGATCTATTTTATTATATCTTTGATTCTCAGCAACAATTTCTCAATTTAAAGTTAGAAACCAATAAGTATTTTCTCAGCTTTGAATCATTTATTTCACATAATTCTTACCCAATAACATTACCTTTATTTAAAGTTAAATATAAGTTAATATTTTTTTAACCATTAAAAACAAAAATTATGACTAATATACAGGTATTTCTTTTCTAACGTAAACTCAAAACTTTGAAATCTTGATTCAGAATATTATTTAATATAGTAATTATTCTAATTATTTAATTTTGAGTTTACATTTGGAACCTTGTCGTACACTTAATACTAATGTAGAGTAGAATAGAGACCAATAATTGTTAAGTTATTCATATTTTGAACATTTCAACACTTGTCTAAAGTACCGGTAATTAATTGAAACTCTATTTTATTTTGTTAATAAGTTTTAAATTCAAAACTATAAACAAAAAAGTTGATGTTATGGCAAACAAAATGAAGTGGTTTTTATTTATATTAAACATAAACTAACTTTTGAAAACAAATTTCAAAAATTCAAATCCTGAATACAATAAAATTATAATTGTTGTTAAATTTAATATATATTTAGTATAAATATGTTAAGTTAATTGGCATATGCTTAAGATATACAGTATTGCTACTAATTTTTTTTTGTATCTGATGAGAGGTACAATGTTGAACTATAATTATAACAGAATGACAAACCTTCCGGCCATTTTTCTGTAATTTTTATTTCGCTATTTTTGGGAACTTTCTTAAGGCAAGTTTGACTGCAACGGGCAAGGGATAGCTTATACTATAAATAACATTTCCTTTCCAGGATGTCAAAGGGCGGACTTCCGGTCTTAACTGGTATAATACACGAGTTCATTAGGGATCGAGTGAGTGAGCGAGTGATTCTCTAAGTTTTCAGACACTTTTGCTGTGGAGTAAGTTTAGTCTGCGATACATTGTTTTGAAGCTTTGAATGCCTTTAAGATGTCATAATACATCACTTTTGCAATTTTAATTCGTTTCAAAACTTTTAGTGGACGTAAAATCTCTTGTTTTTCAATTTGAGGTCTGAGCAAAAATTAAATTTAAGTTTAGTTTTTGAAAAATTCTGGTCATTTCTCACTAAAGGCGCCAATAACATAAACTTTAATCAATCAAAAATATTCAACTGAGTTACACATAGTTTTACTTATATTTTTGATACTCCATTATAATTAATAAACTTTCTGTTGCAAAACAAATGATCTATTATCTCATGTGATTTTAAATGAGTTATTAGATATAAATTTTTGATCATTTTTTCTTTTGTTTCAATAACTAAATTGATATTTTTATTCTTTTCTGCGATTAATATTAAAGTATTTGAACTTAAATAAGAATTGACTAAAAAAGATTAGAGTTATCGAATAGATTTGAATGTGATTCTAATGCAAACTGTAAGCTATAATGGATTTGAGTGTTATATAATTTGTAGGGCATTTGACTATTTGTTTCAGTGAATGTAAATGCAGTGATTGATGTTTATCTTTTTGTTAAACACTTGAATTGTTCTGAATAAATAGACTAAACATATTGGAAATGACACCTCAATTAGATTTCGGTCCGTAAATATATGACTTAATGGTTGGCAACAAGAAGAAGAATAACTTTAGGGTCCAATGACTCAACTCAGCGTTCCCTATAATTTATTGATCACACAAAAAGATTATATATTGAATGAGCCCCGCATTGTATATTCAAATATTGTACTCCACTTTTTTTATTTAAATGCCTGCGGCCTTCTGTCAAGGGTAAGAGTAAACGGAAGATATGCATAGATTGGGCAAAGCATACCATCAGAACTTTAACAATTCAAAAAAGGCATAATTCCAAATATTCTTGAATTAGCTTTGATTTTAATGTAGGGGCCATTTGGATATTGCATACTATTAGCACATTTATATTGCATAACACTTTTCCACAGCAGGACTTATCGTTTATTTCATGTAATAATTATGTTGATCCCATTGCTCATGTGGTTTCCGGCCATTCCCCACCTCCACTCCCCCCTCACCTCACCCTATATATGCAACTACTCTTCTATTGCTGTTTCCCTCTATTATTCCCCCGTTTGCTATTGCGAACCGTTCACCGTAACACTAGTAGAGGCCAGCTTTGAACCAACACTCTTCCAATCTGTACACATTCAGATTCAGAGTCATTCAGTCTCAGAGTCTGCTAAAGTCTCTGTCTCTCTCTCTCTCTGTATAATATCTACTCGACTGCTCGTGTTTTGTGAGCGCAGTCACACATTTAATGCACATATTTTTCATGAAAAACATTTGGGTTTTCTGTCTGTTTTCTTTAAACTTTGATCTCAATTAGTTTTAGTGTTGGCTTTTATTATAATTCATGGACTTGTTGTGTATTTATGTGTTTCTCAATGTATTAAAACATGCATTGTTTTGAGGATAAATGAGCTCTATTTTGTATAATAGAGTAATGATGTGATTTTGTGAACCGCAAAATGTATGGCACCGCTGCAGTTCTTAACTTAAAACCAAATGTTTCCACTGGATTAATATCAGGTTAAATCTTCTTTTTATTTATTTAAGCCTAATGTTCGACTAATCTTTAAATTATAAATATTTATATCCAAGCTCTTTATGTCGATTATGTTAAAGTGAATCTGCATTTACTTTAAAGTATTTTAAAGTTAAAATTATTTTTTGTAATTTTGTTGACTAATAATTACTTTTTATATTTATTAAAAATATGTGATTTAACATTTTAGGACCTGTTCCAACCTTTTTATTTATCCAATAACACAGACAGATATCATTATAGTTATTAAAAAAATAATTTAAAATAATATGTGAATAACATTTATTTTGTTTGTTGTATAAAACATGAGTTCTAAACGTGTAATGATTTACACTGAACCTGAGCTGAGACTGTGTAACATTTTTTAATGCATTTAATTGGATTTTCTTTAATTTTGAAAACCACTTAAACCTTCAAAACATTTATTTTTGATTGTTATTATTTGTATCTTCTATTAAATTATGAATGAGAATGAAGTTAACAAAAATAATGTTTTTTTTGTACGACAATTACAATTGATTGTATAAAAGCTACAGACTTTTGATATTTCATAACTTTTGTGCACATAATTGAACAAAGTTTAGAAATAGTTAATGTAAGTGTAGTTTTTATACTATAAGAGCGTTACGGTTCTTTATTATACTGGAACCAAGTCTTGCATAGTTCCTCACCAATCAGATGAGATGACGAGTGTTGTGACAAGCCTTAGGCTATCAAATAAGGTTGTTCTGTGTGCATAATACTTAATTAACACAGCACGAGATCACAGCTAAATTGTATAGCCTTTACGCATAACAATACATTTATGCTGTACTATCGCTAACCACCTGCCTATACACTATCGCTAGATATTCTATGTCTTACCAATTGTTATACCAAATCACTTGGATTTCTTTCTCTTTTTTTAGTTCTTTATGAGCCAATCCTCTATCCTATGCATTAAATTATTCATTTTTTCCTTATCATACAAATATTTGTAAATGTTATTCATTATACATAGTATGTTGTTATATATCTCTATAATTTTCTATTATTCTTTGTTTTGCTTCTTAACTCTTATCAACTTTATGAGCAGAGTCTCTACATTTTCGGAAACGCAAATTTTGCTTAATTTATCGTATAATCTGAAATGAGTGCTAATCTTGAAATACTGACAAATTAAGATCTTATTAATACTCATACTTGAAGCAAATCATGTTTTCGTTGAAAAGTTGTTTTTTCGATCATTAATATATTTTTGATGTAAATTGAAAACCCCAAAAGATTTTATCTCAAATTGTTTAAAAAACCTCGAATTTTCCTGAAATTATTGTTTTAAAAACACAATTAATAATTATTAAAAATGAAAGATAGTGTTAAATTACAAATTTTATTTATTTAAAAACCAAGAAAGAAATGCGACATTTTAATTAAAATGATTATCGCAGTTTGCAAATCGATTCAAAATATGACCCATCAGTATCTTTGATTAACTTATAAAGAGTTCTTAGCCTTTCATTAGCCTCTGATTGTTTAAAAGCTTTATTTTTAAAGATTTAAATCATAAATTCTGTTTAAAAGGTTTGAATTTTTAGAAAAGATGCAATTATTCAGAAACCCTAAAGGCATGTTTGAAAACGTTAAAAGAATTTTCCATCACTTCGTTCACATAAGACATTCAATTTTCTGTTTTCATTTCAATTTATGATTTATTTTTCTCACTTTAAGTCACCGCTCAATTTTGCAGAGAAGCTTAGTTTCACTTCAATGAATCTCAAGAGTTATTAGAGTATCAATTTATTGGAAACCGGTTGCTATACTCTACCAATTGCAATAAACATTCTCTGGGTTTTTATTTTATTTTAAAACCTAAATCATAAGTTTTCAGCAAAGAATGGCACAGATTTTCATGACTATGACAAGAGAAAGTCGAATGAAATAATCTCTCAATTTTTTACAATTCTGCTTAAATTCAATTTCAAGCATATCTCTTCTCATTGATTCCAAGTTGTATTTTATTTTTAAGAAGGTTTTGTTCAATAAAAGTCAGTATTAATTAATATTGAAAATAATAGTTCTTTGTGCTCTATATTTTTCAGTATATATTCTACACCTAATTGAATGCCTTTATTGAATTTTTATAACCTAAGCATAATATCCAATCGATCTCAAAGTATTTTATCGAATCACTCGTTAGTTGAAAAAATTCTTAACCAGAATGACATAAATAATTGTAGCGAACAATAATTTTCATGTCGAGCTATTCAAAAAAAATTGGTAACATTTCGTTTCTCAGAAAAAATATGAATCAATAAAATTTTATTATATGCTGAAAGATCACGCTTTTATTCTTCTATTTCTAAGAAACTAAATAAACGCGATCTATCAGTCTTTGATAAGTAGTAATTAAAATTTTTATTGCATTCAAAATGTTAACATTTTTAATTAATTAATAACAAAATAGTTTTTATTCTTTTGAAAAGCTGTGTAGTTAGCTATAAATTTAGGAAAATGTTTATTTTTTAAGCTAATAAGTTGTTTGGCTTATAAGTTGTGCTCTTTTTGATTGGCAAATGTAAGGCAGGTGCGAATGTTATATCAGTAAAAAGCGTCTGCAAAGACAGCTGCGAACAAACTATTCTTAGCTGTAGATATTGAGCTCAAACCTGTTAATTATGTTAATATATATTTCAGGTTTAGGATCACATCATAAGCCACCAGTTCTTAATGCCTCACAAATATCGACCACAAAATCTCCGACTGGTATACAACGAAGTATGGCTACAGTGTCTCCTCTATACCAAGTGACAGGACCGCCAGGAGCTGTAGCTGCCATTCCTGTGACCTGTCATAGTGTTATGTCTAACTCTGCTTTGGCCGCAACCAGAACTTCAAGCTTTGCGGCCGCACTCAGAAAGTTGGCCAAACAGTCTATCGACCCGTTAATTGGTAGCGATAATGGACAACAGTGTTCTTCATTAGGCCTCTCTGTCAGTCACTCGTCAAACGCCTCAAAGAACTCGAACTCATCTTCTTTTCAAAGTCCATATCAGAGCGCAATAGTGGCGCAGTCACTGTCGTCACCACCCATTGTCTCTATTGCTCCCATACCTGCGCATCAAATTGATAGAAGCAATGATGTGAGAAAACCAGAGAATCATTCTTTTTATGACCACCGAATACATAGCGATCAATCAAAAGAGTCACTTCTTTACTCTCATTCACAACGGACATCACCTTTAGTACACGTTCGGTGAGTCTGAACACGTTATTGCATTCACATTAAACTTATTTGCTTTATGTCCAAAACGCATATTAACAATACTAACCATTGACTAATCACTTGTCAGGCCATCCCTTTCTCGTGATCACAATGAAATTGGTCAGAACTCTGCCAGTAATCATACCTCACAAAGCACTGTATCGAACCGCTCGTCTGGGTTTCAGCCCTATCGCACTGGATATGAAGATAGTTTGCGATCCAATTCATCGTCATCTTTGACATCAGCGACATTACCGTCACATTTGATGCCTTACGATACACTAACCTTCCCCTATCATCCTTTCCTACCACACGCGCCCGCAATCTCTGCTTCTTCAGCCCCTCTTTCACACCATGTCCCACATCCCAGTGCTTCTTATCGGTACGATTTATCATATGCTCAAACATATGCTTTTCACTAATGTGTCATTTTTTACATAACTTGATGATAGATTGGACGATCACTTCTATATGGATCGATTCAGTTTACTTAGAGGTTCATTACATGGCGGCTCTACTCTCTCACACGCCAACAGTGGCGCAACGTCTGTACCCTTTAATTTGGGCCGTTATTCAGATTTGTTGAACTCACAACACGAACGAATCATAAATGATGAGCGACAGAGACTTCTAAACCAAACTCTATCTCAAAGTGCTTATAAATCTGGGACCCAAGCCATAGATAGCCCTCCACTTCATCTTAATATACCGGCAACTAATGAAAGACTTATCGAAACCAATAGTGATCAACATTTACTCAATCATTTGAATCATTCGGTTTTGAATAGTTCTGCGAAACGCGAGTTTTCGCTTAATTCGAGCTCAGGATCTATACTAAGCGGTACGCCTAGAGATCACCTTCAGTTGAGTTCATCCAATTCCAACCGAAAGCCAAACCCTCCCATTTCTGCCAGCATTAAACCACTTAACCTTTCGTCAAATTCCGAACACTTAAATTCAAACTCAGAACAAATCTATTTATGGAGACCTCAAAGTGATGAAGAAAGAGAACACATTTCATCGGAAGCCATTCAGACTCACTTACAAAATGATCAACTTATTGAAGCAAATTATCGCAAAAATAATAGTTTACATATTGAAGACTCATTGCATTCAAAGGGCTTAAGAATCAATGCTTTTGAAAATGTGAACGCTGTGATGGACAATAAATGTAATGATAAAGTGATCGCAACCACAAAGTTCTTGCCGTCAGAAAAGAGTGAAGGCTTGCCTTCGAGGATATTAGAAAACTCTGAAAGAGGTCATGTCAATGATTCTTCAGTTTATACCAGTCATTGGCCGACAAACTTATTCAGACCCGAACTTCTTAATAATTCCATGAAATCGCCGCCAATTAGGAAAGAAATTGAAGAACAAGTTATATCTAAATTAGATTTAGAAGAACTCAAACTAAAACACAAACGATTGAACAAATCCTTTGAAAATATTGGCAGTAGTGAAGAAGATGATGACCAAGAAGACAGTGATGACAATGAAGAAGACAGTAAATTGAAATATAATATTATTTTAACAAAACGATTACCGCTTAAATTGGATACAAATCCGGAAAAAATGCAATTTTTGCAAATGTTTAATCTGACGACACATAAGAGAAAAAGTCAGTTAGAATTTCATAAATATATTAAAAGACGAAAGTTGTTGAGAGAGTTGACTCCTGAGCCACCTCTAGATAAAGTCGAATCGATTGACTCGTTTGACGAAAATAAAGAAAATCCTCACATATTTTGTTCCAATGACATACTTCCTGACTCAATAGCATCTCAAGAGAGGAATTTAGAGGTGAAAATACATTTCATGTCAACTATTGGTTTACGCGAACAGATGTCTATTGAAAAACAGAGAGACACAGAACTGTTGTGGGACGGAATCATTCGGGACAGAGAAATGCGCCGCAAAAAAGGCAAGTGTTGGTCAAAATTACTCAACAATTTAAACAAAGAAACGCTTCGCAAATGGCTTTCAAATTTACAAACAAATTATTCGCATTCGACTCATGAAATTGACATCAGTGGACATTTGGGTTCAAACGGCTTTATCCAAAATGGTTTCTCAAACTCCAAGTATAGCAATACTATTAATTCTAGTCGCGGACAGAGAAAAGTTATTTTATTTAATAAACAAATGAATAGTGATTTGAAAAGTTCGTTATCAATGGAACCCCGATCTCATGCGCATTCGCAGCGTTCGAGTAAAGACTTTGCTCAAGAATTTCATGAATCAGTTTTATTGGAGACCACAAAACAACAACAAGCGAGACATGAGAGACATGACCATCAAATTCGATCACAAGAACAACATCAACATTATGCAGACCTCTCGTCGTCTTCTAATTTCAAATGGCCTGGAATTGAGGCTGTTATGGAAGCATATGAACGATATTCTTGTGGTTAGTCTTTCATTAATATTGATTTCTACTCTAATTTTGTTGCTATCGATCTATTGTTCTATTGATTAAACAAATTATATTTTTATGATTACATATTTCAGATCAAAAACAAGAGAAAGACTTTTTGCAAGAAAGAACACATCAATTAAGGAACAAATTGCAAGATATAAATAGAGAAGTCGAATATCTCAGTCAAAAAATGGCTGTAAGTTATGGACAATATCTTGTGGATATTTTTTATCTTATTTTTATTGTATTGACTAATATTTGATGTTATTTTGTTTGAATTTAGGATTTGGTGCAAACAAAGACGCATTTGGATGACGAACGCGAACGATATCAAAGTGCTTTGGATGCTCTTAAAAAGTGTTTAAAACAATTTCGATGAAACTAATCAATTGTGTAAATAACTATTTACTAAATAGTTGTGTAAAACTTAACTGTAAATTAATTGTATTTATG
>JAUJYT010000533.1:0-17724 GCA_033996565.1 Nanhermannia nana
AAATAGAGGTTCACTAGGATCTCGGACCCGGACCTGGACCTCGAGGTCCTGAAACCTACGGACCTCGGACCCGGACCCGGACCTGGACCTGAGGTCCGAGAGGTCCAGAGGTTAATTATGCTCGGCAGTAGTAATAGGCATGGCTTGAGCTTGTATAAATATTCCCTTTAATTGAAAGCACTACCGTAACCAGCTTTTTTAGATTAGGGAGAGCTAGAGGCTACCTGCGTTCGTCATAATTGTGTTTGTCATAAACACCTGATTAATATCCCTGAAAAACATACAATATTTACCTCATTCTACATCATTGTAGAACTTTGATAACACTACACACCGAATAAAGATTATCATCAAAATTAATTGTTTAAATAAAATTGTAGCTTTCCCCTTGGCCCACGAAAATGATAAACCGTAACCTAACTAATAATATTAATTGTTACTAACTAACTAATTGTTAGGTTAGGTTTATCATTACGTGGCACTTAACTTAAATATAGTGAAATTTACTAAAATAAACAACAAATAACTTTTTCTCATAAAATAGTGGTAAATATGCATTCCAGAGATATTAAACCATAAAAACAGGGATTATGACAAACGCAGTGCTCCTTGGCTAAATCTTAAAAATTGTCTGATAAGATCAACATTTATTGATTAAAACATTTTAAATAATATAAATTTAATAGCAATGACTTTTAGCAATTTTAATATTTTTATCTAAATCTAATTTTATTGATAAAGTAATTAAAATTTCAATTGAAATAAGACAATTTGAAATCTCATGTGGGGCCTATAGCCCACCTATGTCTCCCCTCTGGTTACGGCTGTGATTCAAAGAATTAATTTTCGGTTTAAATGATTGTTCAATGAATACAATGCGATAATATAATTAAAATAATCATTAAATAATTTGATTGACTGTAGACCTCAATAATTGTTCTATTTGTTACACTTTTTGTTATTCAACAGATTAAATAGAGAATTCTCAGAGAATCTCACGGAAGAATAGCTAACTATCATTGTATGTAAGCTAATGTGAACATTCTCTTTAAATAAAAATAATTGATTGATTGAAGTAAACAGAGCTTAGAATCTCATATTCGAGCTTTAGCTTAACTCCCTATGTATGAGATTGAGCTTTTCTCAATAATTTAGAGCTTTGAGCTATAGCTTAGCTTATACTCTTCACTACCTGTAAGAGAGATAACATAAAAGATAAACCATTCAACATTTTATATCAAATGTTAATACATTAGCTGTAAGTTACGAGTTATTGCTAATAGTATTCGTCCATATCGTGTTTTAATTTAATTTTCGAAACTTAGAAGTTCAGGTTTGAAAAATAAATTACACGTTAGATAAAATTAATAGTGTTTCATAGTATACTCGTATTGAATGCACACGCCGAGCGTCAAGTTAATGTTCATGAGTTCAAATGATATTTTAAACATTTGTTTATTTGAGCCGTTTTTGTGCTCGTAAAGGGGGTCCAGTCATCGTACGGTCTCCAAGATTTTGACAAAATGAAAAAGGAAATAACCTGTTAAAAAATTATTCTTATAACATGACATAAAAAAACGATTATTTTGCACATTTGCAGGTCTTTTCGAAAAAATTGGAGCAAAATAGTTGAAAATATTAGTTTTCTCATAAAAAATTATCTCAGAAAACCTTCATTAGGAGTTTGAACCCTATAAAGTGAGGTCAGTTGACGTTTTACAGGTATACATTGGTATACATTTGATAATCTGAGACTCAAAATGTTTTATAAAATTTAACACATTTTATATAATAAAGATATTTATACTGTATTTCTAATATGAAAAATATGAACTTAGACTTGAAGATTGCGCTCGTCAGTGGTCAGACCCTCGAGAGCACTCGCCCTCAGCAAAGTGAAAGCTCTTTGCATCGAGCGTTGAGCATCACCGCTCGTATTCATTATTCGAAACAATTAATTGATGAAAGACTTAAAATATTCATTAAATGAACCAATAAATAAATGATTGAAATAAATAAATAAATAAGAGATCTGATCATTAATTTCCATTTTAGTCACCTCTTTGTACTGAAGATGTTTCTTATTTCGATAAACAAACTTATTTAACAGTTTCGAGTCAACTACATTTGGAGGCAATGGCATGGTTTGTATTTGAGTTTAACAATTAGAGTTTAAGTAAAACGTTAATCAATTTGAATACTATTAGCGCAATGTCTCGCGTCTATACATTAACACAAGCTTTTAGAGCCGAGAAATCAATGTCTCCCAAACATTTGAGTGAATTTCTTATGTTTGAAGTCGAGGAATCTTTTGTTGAATCACTCGATGATGTTATGGACAGAGTAGAAACTATTTGCAAATTCATTGCATATTACGTAAGCCATCACTGTGTCGATGATCTAAATATTATACACAAAGAAACAAAATATAAATACTTTGACAAAATAGCAAATTCCAAATATATCAGGTATTTCTCTTATTTTTATTGAATTCTTGCACTTATTCCAAGTCATCTTATTATTATATTTTGTTACTGGGGGTAAAAACACAGCAAATTATTTCCTATTTTTTCTAAAATAGAATGACATACTCGGAGGCAATAGAAATAGTGCTTAAAAGTGGCAAATTTCCAAATTTAAAAGTTGGCCAAAATTTGAATGCAGAACAAGAGAGACTTATAGTCGAACATACAAATAATGTTCCTGTATTTGTAACACATTTTCCGTCCGATATTAAGCCATTCTATACTAAACAAATTGATGGACAAGTAATAAATATCTAATCGTTAGTTAAGTAGTTCTAACTCTTGAATAAATTTATTGCTATTTTTTATTGAAGGCATTGTGTTTTGATTTACTTTCACCCGTTTGTGGGGAAGTCTGTGGCGGAAGTCTTCGCGAAGATAACTTTGAACAACTCGAACAAAGAATAAATGAGTTAAATTCTCCCGAGGATCTCAAATGGTTTTTATGCTATATATTAATACTAATAAGGAATAGAAATAAAAAATAGATTACGGACAGTCAGATATATAGACGGTTTAAATTGCTTTAAGCTTATAAAATACACTTTTCTTAAGTTTAATAATTACAATACTCTAAAATATTTGAATCAATATTGAATGACTTGACAGGTATCTAGAGTTGAGACAATTCGGATCTACATTTCACGGAGGATTCGGTATTGGTTTTGACAGATTTATACAAACAATGACAGGAATGCTGAACATTAAAGATGTGTCAACTTTTCCGCGATGGCCTTATCATTGTTCGCTATAATAAGTTAGAGTTATTAATGTTAATCAAAACATAATTATTATACACCTTTGAATAGAAGTCCTTAAAATATGTTTCGGGTTTAAATCTATTTTTTCTTAAATATTTAACTTTTCCGGACTTCTATGCAAAGAGATTATTATTTAGATTTAAGTTTAGAACTTAACCATACAGTAAATACTGTAATACACCTCATTTGAAGCATAAGTTATTGAATAAGTTATTAATAAATTTTGATAAAAACATTGCGTGTGTACTGTAACTTAATAGCTTTCAAAATAATAACTAACTTTACTTTTATATTGTTTACCGATAGATAGTCTATTCATCTAAAGAATTATATCATTTACTTAGTTATGTCAGTGACTAAAAGCATTTCAACAATATTTTCGTAGTTTTTTCAAAATAAATGTTTTATTACGCAAAAGTCTAAAAACTTCATAAAATATGTTTAATAACAACATTAGAACTAACTATTAATCAATATAGTGATAGATATGATAGATATAAGGTTTGCTTTTTTAGTTTCAACTTTTGCTTAATTTGCATTAAATTAAACTTATTATTGATTGTCTATCACTACAGACTATAACCAGACAGTAACCATGCTTTAGCCTATAACATAAGTGTCTAAAAAATGCATCTATTTCTATAAGAGTAAAATCACTGCAATAGTTGAAAACCCATATCGATGTTCGCTTTTCCATATTTTATGTACAATTTTACCACAAATTGAATTAAATTTGATTTTAATTATTGTCTCATTTAATTATAAACTATTTGACGAATCAATTTGTTGGTTAATTGACTTTTAGCGAACGCTAAACTACATTTAGAGACATGCTATACCTGTACCACTTCTCTAGTGCTCATCTTTCCAAAAAATACTTTTATTCTCAAAACTTGCGTATACGTTAAGAACAATCATAAACTCTAAAAAATGTGAATTATAGATAATTTTCATTTTTATTGTTTTCTGAACGCTTAAAACAATGCGATTCACATGTTTTTGAATAATAAATATAATATGATACCAATATAAGACACAAATTTGTTTAGATTTAAAATAAAATATAATAATAAGATAGTTTACTATTAAGAATATTTTGTAGTTAGGGTTTTAAAAGTTTAAAAATTGCTACCAATCCAATAGAATACTACATTAATAGATAATAATTTGAAAGTATTTAGTAGAACATAATGTTTTCAATGATAACATCATTTTAAAATGTGCCATATTTTTAAATATATTCTAATTATAAAATTTAATATTAAATTTAATGCTCTGAGAAAATTTATTTAGAATTCTATAAGGTTTTTGAAAAAAATTTGTATAAACTTAATATAAAGAGAGTAAAGAAACCTATAACTGACTGCTTTGAATGATAAACTTTAGACACATTAGTAATGATTACTATAAATGAGACATAAAAATTTAGTTTACTATTGAGTATGTCATTCACAATATTTGAATCTATGAATGTATTGATTACAATATTTTGAATGAATCATTTTATTTTGTGTGATGATAATGTACTTTCATTGATATCTCAACTTATTGTAATGATTACTAATCAATTTTAACTTTATCATTTTTAGCAGTTATAGCTTTCTTTACTACCTTTATATTACAATTAGACTTTTGTCTACTTTTTCAAAAACTTAATAGAATTAACAAAACTAAATAGAAAGAGACTCAGTAATAATATAATACATGTATATCACCTCTCACTAACTTATTAATACTTTATTCTCAATTTAAACTTGTATTCTATTCTATTCTATATTCTCTGCAATAATTATTTTACTCGGTTTACGAGAGACGGTGAGAGTCAGTGGAAAAGTGCTCAAAAGCGCATTCAATATGTTGTTATTGCGATGTATTTGAGTGGACGTAATATATGAAACACTTATTTATATAATGTTTTATCATTTATGTGATTATTATTATTATCACTCATATTAATGCAGTAAATATTGACTTTGAAACTAATATTCATGTTATTAATAATGATTATTAATTTGATTTACTTGTAATCAAATTCTCAGTTGAATTATCTGTTCTTTGAACTAAATAACAATCATAATAAGAAATTGCTTTCTGTTTATATATATTTTTCAATATAAATAAGAGGCAAATAATATCTGTATAAACATTAATATCATATTCGTCTCAATTATTATTTTAAACGAATTAACGAAGTCTTAAAAACAGATCTCAATTAGTGTTCATTTGACTTATTTATTGAAATCAGTAATCAATTAATAGCTCATTAATTATTAATATATTTATAGAATTTATTTAAAGTTTAATTATTTATATTTATTAATAATTATGTGATATTTATATCAACTTTTGTTTATATTGTAATTTAACGTTTGGATCAATTATTATATCGAATAATTATTCAATAATTTGATTCATTAATTAAATGGATATTAAAATGAGAAAACATTTTATTTTAATAATAAATAATTGATTAATAAGTGAATTAATAATGCATTCAAATAGTGTTAGATTTGCTTTAATTATGTTTGTGTTAACGCATCACTGCATCCAAGCCTTCACTTCAGGTATTTTTCAATTATTTTACATTTCATTATAATTAACATTCTATTTATTTATTATTTATTTATTATTTATTTATTATTTATTACTTTCAATCAATTAATTCTCAATTCATAGCAATTCAATATTTATAGAAAAGATGACATAACTATAGATTTGCTGTAAATGTGATACCATTTTAATTGAATGTTAAAGTCTTTCTGTTTGTCTTTGAGATGAAACACAATTAAACAAAAAGTATTTATAATACAGAGTATGTTCTCATTACTAATAATAATAATGAATTCATTTATTTATTTTCCATAAGAATATGTTTATTCATATTGATATCAAAACATAAGTAACAGAAATAACACGAGTTTTGGTTTGTTTTTGAGTTTGTTATCTTAACTGAACAGAGCCTTAACTAGAGATAAATTATATGAATAACTCATTTCTTCTCTAAAATAATATTTTATTTATTTAGCAAATAATCAAAGACTTGTTTGACTGATATTTTAATTAATTTAATTGCATTTAATTCAAGGATTAGTTAATTAATGAATAAATAGTTTATGATTTGATTTGTAAATAAGATGAATAATAGGTTAGTATTGAAAACAATAGAGTGTTAACCAATTGGCCCGCTTTTGCTGATTTGTGAGTTGTGGTGAATGCAGTTTATAAACCAGTTCTCCACTCATAATAATAAGGAAGAGATTACTTAAGCATAATATCATATCATAAAGAATAGATGTGACCGAAGTTCTGCTCTTCTGCTTCAACTTTAATAATGACAACCCATTGAAGTTTAGTTTAAGGTCAAAATTGCTAAATAAGGTCTGCGATTGTCTAACAATTGCCTGCTTTGAGCTCTGCTTATTAGTGGTCTCAAGATTTAGAGTAAATCTCAATCAATGTCTGGTTTAAAAGGTGTTTGTTATGCAAAACAGTTCGATCCAAACTATGCGCTAAATCCTTATCATTCCTTATAATCATATAAAGCTCACATCATTTCATTATACTCTATGATTATAAGTTAGTAATAATGAACAAAATAAGTTTGAAAACTCTTCAGACTTTTCTCACTTGGTTTTGAATTGTAGTGAGTGTTAAAATACTCAAACTTGAAGCACTACTTCCTGGTGATTGTGATTTGTTGATTAGTCAAGCGATCCCTTCCATCCGAACTATTAACGAAACACAAATCCTTTACGGTTAAGACAATTATTGTTGACAATTCACTCCCACATTCAAATGAAGTAGAAGTAGTACAGAGTGAACCCTTTTTTATTTTTCAATCTAATATTTTTAATTCAATTTTAAACTGACCTAAAGGTCGAAAGATAGGGATATTCTGGCGTTTAGTTTGTGTTCTCACCAATAGAATGTTGTGTTTTCAGAGAGTTTGCTTACAAAAAAATGGTAAACTATTTGTTTAATTTTCTTAATGTTTTATAATAATAATTATATTGACATTAAATTCTTTGATTCAATTCATTTCTAACTCTTTGATGTAATTTTTTCTGTGCTATGACTTCAAAACTTTCAAAACCTTTAAACTTGACTTAAAGTAAATACTGAAACATAGATTTTCTATAAATTAATTTTAAATAAACTTAATATAACCTCTAAGTAAACAATGAATTGTTTCAATTCTAATGTAATAGTTTTTGAAATTTAATAACAATTTTTGCAAAACATTATAATTAATTAGTTTGAATTGCAGGTCAAATAACAGCAGTTGAGATGTGTTTCAATGACAAGGGAGATATTGTCAAACAAGGCGAACAGTATTTTCCTCTTGGAAGTGATATTTGTACACAGGTATCCTTATTTCACTTATTACTCACCTTTATTTTAATAAACTTTGCAATTTAACTATAATTTAATAAAATATAACTTTGATCAGACTTTGCAACAATAATTAAAGTTTTATATCTCCTATCAGTGAGTAATTACAGTATTAAAGTGTTCTTCAATCCTATTTTTAGCTATTTCTGCAATATATTGTGTTTTAATTCAATCACTAATTGTTAATTCATTTTTTTATTTTATTTTCAAGTCTTAACACAATTCTTAATATTTAGATTAGGATTAAATAGTTTAAAGTTTGATTATTATTAATATCTATCACAAAAAAAGATTTACTGATTAAATAATTGAATGGTTTACTGATTTAACAATTGAATGGTTTACTGATTTAATGTAACTCATTCTTGCGGTCAACCAATTAAATCATTTTAAGACAGTTTTTAACAATATATATATAATTAAGAATCTAATTATTTGATTTTTATTGAACTTCTCATAAAATAGTGCACGTGTTTGAATGGTCGGCCGGAAATGTGTATCAGGTAAGCATATTTTATTATATTTATTGTTCACAATTAATTCGTTTTTTCAAATGGTCTTTTGCAGCGTTCTGTGCAGTCCTCCTGAAAAGTGCCGGTAATCTAACATTAGTAACACTAGAGTTCTAAATATAGACTTCGATTAACTTTAATGAATCGATTATTTTTACAGGCAGTATCACGCAGTCAATGATAAATGCTGTGAATTCGTGTGTTTGGACGGAGACTTCACCGCTCAAAATGGGATCAGAAATTTCAACACTTCTATAATGACGAGAGGCAATGGAGACAATAGAACTCATGGCTCAGTTTCAACTAATAATCTCGGTATATATGAGGCTCTCATCTCATAGAATTGAAATTCATTAAAGATTTTTTACTTAAAAATAATAATATCTAAAACTGAAATGAAATGTTATGATAGGTTTGAGACTGATTGCGAGCACTATTACTTCGTTCCTTATTTTGGCTCTACTCCTGTTTATGATTCATCGGTTAAGACAAAGAAGACTTTTACTAATGATAAGACGTAAGTCTATTTTCTTTAAACTATGGCGCAGTGGAAAAGGTGCTGGACTAGTGATTGAAGGGTCGTGAGTTCAAATCCCAGCCTCTCTGTGTTCCTTTGATAGCAACATGTCAGCCACAAATCCATTGTTTTCGAGCAATCCCTTGGCCCTAAGCATATGCCCTTTGCCGACAAGAGTAATACATGTAAAAATCTCACTCTAATGGGGCTAAAGGTTAGATCTCCTGAAAAGGAGTTGGCGTAACGAAAATATTTTTTGTTTTAAATAAAATTTTTGTGAACAAAATTTTTTCACTCACAATGTAAACCGTACCACTTGATAGCTCTATGCGTACCACATACACCTCCTACTGGTTGAAAAGGGTTGAAACCGCTGCTTTAAATAGCAGGTTCTATAATGTTATAATAGGAATCTGTACGGACCAAAAATACCCGAAGAAATGCAATTTTATACTTTAGTGATGTGCAAGCACTGCAGCACTGTTTTGAAAGATATTTAGTGCTTAACATAAATTTAAAACTAATTGGATTTGATTTTTGAAAGGATTACAAACACGTCGATTAGAACAAGTGAATGGATTAGCGGGTGATAACAGTTCAAATATTGGATATTTTGCTACTCATGATCAGTATGACTTCAGTGGGTCATTCAATGAGCCGCCGCCTCCCTATACGTTTTGGAAGCCTCCCGAGCACTACATTCCTCCCGGAGAAGCGCCACCACCTTATGATGATTCTATTGGTGTCACTATTTTGCCCTGTTTTGAACTGACCAACAATACAGTTAGCAATAGAGTCAATATTATAACTAATTCTGTCAATTCTCCCACTCATTTACAACAATCACAAATGACAACTGTTAGCCCACATTCCGTGTGTGCCGGCTCTACACCTGCTTTTATCAATAGTGGAGTCAATTCAATGAATCCTATTATCGACACAATAAGTTCAGATCATTGTTATGAACACATAACTGTTGTGCGTATTAATGGCAGTCATAATAATACAGATAATAATAACACGTGTAGTGATTCTACTTCTTCTTCATCAGTAGTTTCTTCTCCAAGCAATTGTTCAGTCAATACTTCTTCGTCGACATCGACTCAGTCAACAGTTAGGCTTCAAGACAGTGATATTATTAGTAGACTATAATATTATTTATTTATTTACAATTTTATTTATAAAATGATTTATTTAAATATAATTTTAATGTATTATTCAAAAAGAACTGCATAAATGTAAAATTTGACGAAAAACACCTCCCATCAAGTCAACTATAGGATCAATACTTAAAAAATAACTTATAACATGGCTTAGCAGGAGATGAATCTCAATTTGGTTGCTGTCATACACGATCTGTTGGTCCAAATTTGTGTGTGATCTTAAATGCATATAAAAGGAAATTCATTTTGAGTTTGATATTGATTAGTATCAAACAATTTTGATGCTCAAACATGTGCTTCGATTGCATACTCTGTATCGCCCAACTTTTCGTGACATGTATTTGGGAGCTATTGTTTTGCTGTATTACGAAAATCATTTTTTAGGTAATAAATGAATTGTTTATTTGTTGACCTCTTTATAACACTCAAAACTACAAACCGGTAATTTTGTTTTAGAACATGAGTACTTTTTGTTGTTATTACAACCGTTTCGGGCGCACTTCACAGCAGCCAAAGGCCTGCAATTGGAATCTATTCTGGAGTCGATCAGTTCGAATGGCATTCCAATTGGTAAACAAATAAATATTCCGTTTTGACTATTCTTGTAAGTAATTTTGGGCGATTCGTGTTTTTTCTTTTTCTTTGCTTTCGCCAACTCTTGCCTTTTGCGTAACAATCGATCGATTGTTTGCTTTTTGTCTTTCTCTTTCTTTTCCTCTGCCTGTTGTCGTCTTCTCCTGTCTTTCAACATCTTTCTCTCAATCATTTCTTCGCTCATAATTGTATTACAGTCTTGACTTTGAGATGCAATCAATTTCATTGCTTCTGATTTTCTTTTCAGGGACTTATTCTCCAGTAATGCTCTCTTAAACACAATTTAAATATAAATATTAAATCATTTGTACTGTATTTTAACTTAATTTAAATATAAATAAAATTATATTTCGAAAAAATTACTTGTCTTGCAGTCATGAGTTTGGGATCTCTTATCTTTTTAAGTTCATCGTCCACTTCATGTAGTCGTCCCTCTTCGAGTGCGTCCAACCACACCTCCTCCTCATCAGGCTCTTCTTCATTATCATTTGCTTCCATTTCTTGATCTATTTCTAAACTGTCTTCTTCTTCGTCGAAATTCATCGATAAATCCAACTGTTCCTCATTCGAGTCATCGTTTGGCGAACCTTTATTTGAGTTTCAGTCGATCAATCAGTTCATCGATATATAAATTGTTATATTAACACATATTTACTTTACTTACGATTATAAGCAGGATTTAATGCACGGATTGACGACTTCACGACACTGTCATCATAATAAAAGTTAACGTTAATTAAAAAACAGTTTAGTTCTTCATATTTATGGTGGTTATGGTTTTATGTAAAAAGCGTTTTAATTTATTTGACACAAAACAAGAAAACCATTAATAAGTTGTGTTTCAGTTTAACAGACATTTAAACTGAAGCATAATTATTATTATACAAAATTATAATATATATTAAATAAAAGTAATTGTTTAATATTTATGACGTGTATGACTACCTCTTTTCGCCGAGTGTTTGTCCGCCTATTTTTATGGTAAGTTTAAGCGGCGCTTGAGATTTGTGGTTAATTTGATTGCTACCTAACTCGGGATCGCTTTCATGGTCTTGTCTCTTATGATGCTTTTTGTGATGTTTATGAGTCTTCTTATGTTTCTTCTCCTCTTTATATGTAATCAAAATTTAAGTTTTTTCAAATCAATATTAATTACTGCAAAACAGAAATTATTTACCAATTTTTAAATCAATTTGTGTTTTCCTTTTTGATGCCATCAAATGCTCTCAAATACAATACGTCTCTATTTATCGCTATTTATAAGTTTATGTTATACTGTATTGAATGCAATGCAAATACTTATAAATCCATAAAACTGTAAAAAAAGAAATTCAAAAAATTAAATAAAAATTTATAATTATTTGTAAAAATATAAATTTATAGCAATAATAATGAATGAAAGAATGTATGAAATAAGAGAAGGTGTGAAAGAAGACTGTGTATCGATTGAAGGCCTTATCAAAGAGCTGGCAATCTATGAACAGATGCCAAACGGGCCACAAATCGATTACAAACAGCTTGAAATCGACGGCTTTAATGAAGACATAAATAAGAGATTATTTCATACATTTGTGGCCCAAATGAAGGCAACTAAAGAAATATTGGGTTATGTGTTGTACTTCTATAAGTACTCGACATGGAATGGAAAGACTGTATGGATGGAAGACCTTTACGTTAAGCCTCAATATAGAAGACAAGGCATAGGTTTGAGTCTATGGCAAGCGGTGGCCAAACATGCCTTCAAAGAGTCGTGCGATAGACTTGAGTTCAATTGTTTGGATTGGAATCAAGAGTCCATTCACTTCTATAACAAGTTCGGAGCCATTAATTTGACTCAAACTGAGGGCTGGAATACATTTAGGCTTAACAGACATCAAATCAAACTTATGGCTAATTCTGACCATTAGGACGATGAGCACAACACCGCTTATGTGAACTTCAATTAGTTTTTCTATTGTTGCAAAATATTGATTATCTTTAGATTATCTTAAGATTATCTTAAGATTTTGCTGTACTTTAAAAACTCAAAAACATAACAACTTATGAATTACAAGTTTTTGGTTTTTGTATTTTCTTATTATTAAAAGTTTAGTGTAAATCATGAAAGTGTTGAGTGTCTTAATCATTATCATTGTTTCACTTCATTTAAAATTATTAAAAATATGAATCGCTTTTGGAGTTAATTCATATGAAAAAATATTATGACTTACTTTTGAACTTATGTTAATTCAATGTTTTTTTAAATTATATTTGTTTTGAATATATTTATAGAAATGAATAGAAATAATTTCTAACTTATACTAAAATGAGTTTTTGAGTCTATAAATAAAGAAACACTTAAAACTCATATTAATTTTATTATATATTCATAGATATAATAAAATATCGATATTTTTCAAAAAATGTTATCTAATATTAAAATCAATAACAAATGAACTCAATTCAAACTTTTTAAAAGTACAAAATTGTAGAATAACTTATAGCTTAAAAGCAATGATTTCAATACTAAAATATGAACAAATAATTATCTGAAACAGTTGTCATAATAGACATAATGCGGTATTTTCTCAAAAATATGTACAAAATTTGAATATTATTTGTCACTAAAACTAATTCAAGTCTAATGAAAAACCATGAAAAAGGTCTACAAATTTGAAAAATAAGTTCAAATGATTGCATGACTTAATACATAATTAATAATAATAAGTAAAACTTTAGTATTTTATAAGCATTACGAAAGTTGATCTCATTCTTAAGTTTTAATGACCACAAGTCATGAATTGCAATCATATCTCACGTGAGACTTATTCTTCACTTTATAATAATAATAATGTTTAATAGCATTTGTGTTGAGACCAGAGACCAAACACTGGCAACCGATCGAACTCTCATTAAAGTCGTTCATCAATAAATGGTTTATTCATTCAATTCATTCATTTCTTTAATTATTTATTATAATAATAGTAATAATATTAATAAAGGTATTAAAAGCGAAATCATATTTATTATCTATATATTGAATATTAAAATAATACGATATTTGAATCAATTTTAACAATAATTAGTAATTATTTGATAGCAATCAAAAAGAGTGAGAAATGATTTGCGGACTTATTATATCATTGGCTGTGGCTTTGGTTTTAAATCGATTGAGTCTTTCGATTCAATGTTACCCTCAATTATATCCCAAATGTGTCAACATTTCAAACAAATACCTGAACTGGAAGTACAGAAACTTTTTAATATCATTCATTCACGCGTTCGTCACAGGAATCGGTTCTCTCTTGTGGTCAGTCTTTCATATTTGATAATATTTAATACAGTTTACTATTATTTCAATGATTATCTCGCCCACGCAGCATGGGCGAGAGTGGGCCCGAGTTGGCTCACTCTGGGCGAACCTGTATTTATAACTTTTTATTTGTTCAAAAGTTGGAAAGAATTTAAAAATTTAAAATTATTTAAATTCTTGCAATTTTTTAGACATTTTGATTGTCGGAACGCTTTGAGAACAGTGATGCCCAGTGTGAGACCATTTCGTTTTCGGTGTCGAGCGCGAGCACCGATATTTACGAGCACAAGCATTAGCACCAATTCTTATTAAATTTACATATTTTTCTCGTTATGAATGCATTACAAATGATTTAATATTAAAAAAGTTAATTTCATATCTAAAGTATGTGTTTAAATGTTATTCTATTAGTCAGTATCATAATTAGCAAATGTGTATACAAATAAAATAAACTAATTTTGTATTACTGTATAAGAACCTTTAAACCAGTACCGTAGCCAGCTATGGGCCACTGGACCCCAAGCATTTTTAGACATTTAGGTGTAAGTCTAGAAATTTCAAAAAATGATCGAATCTTAGAATTTTGCTATGTCTGACCCCAACCAAAAATTTCCTGCTATGGCACTGCTTTAAACCTGTCTTTGCGATGCTCGGTCAGTGCATTTGACCGAACACTTCATTTTGAACGAGCACCAGCACCAGCACATGCATCACATTCAAAGTAACGTTATTCTCAGTTTAATGTAGTTTTTCATTCCATAGAATCCAACAATTATTTAATTTTTTTACTTCTAAGCAATTATTGAAAATTTAAAAGTTTTAATTTATTAGTTATATTATTATAACATTTAAAATATTTTCAATAATTTTTTTAACTCATTTACATTTTCGACTCAAATATTGAAAACTTTTTATTTGTACAAAATTTGTAAAAATATTTGTAATTTTGAATGCCTTAATAGCGTCTTCATTGAGCCAAAACTTTTATTTGATGTGATCGAAGCTTACCTCGAATCTGCATATTTACTGACGTGTTTCTCTCACGGTATGCTTTTTTCATTTATCACCTTTGGTTTAATTAATTTTGAATTTCAGGTTATTTTATATATGACACCATTGAGATGGTTCTTAACATTCAATATAAAGGATCAAAGGAATTAGTTGTGCATCACTTAATGGTACACTTCATTTAAATAGTTATTTATAGTTTTCCTATAACTCTAAACGTAATCAATATAACCAGTGATAACCAACGCTCGAGCGTTTTGATTTTGCCGAACGCTGGCGTTTGACTTTACAAAGCGCGACCAGTGCTTAATACATAATTTTTTATAATGTTTTTAATATAAAAAACCTTTAATTTTTACAAAATGTCAATTTTTATAAAAAGTTATTAATTATTCTGTTTAAAAAATTTCTTATGAATTGTATAATTATCGATATAATTGAGATATTAGTGCTTTGTATTTTCGAGAAATGAACTTCTCGAGTCTCGAAAAAATGTTAGCTTCGAGTCTCGACTTTTCTCGAAATTCAATTAACGTTGAAAACATAATCTTACTTTCAAAAGATTTATTATTAATATAAAATTAAGAAATTATGAGAATTTTAATGAATACAAACCCATATAATTAATTATTGGATTACACAACTTAATTCATTAAATGAGACTTTAAAGGTGTGCATTTTTTGTAAACAAATTATCAACTTTAGAGAATATTCTCAGATGAAGCAGAATATAAAATATAACGAATATTTTATTAATCCTAGCTTTCAATGATTTACTACACATTGAATGATAATTAGGCTCAGGGGCTAACCGTCCAGATTTCAGCTGGACTGTCCAGATTATGAACTATTTTCAAAAAATTCAGTGCTTGGCCCCCCTTTAGGTTTTTCTTAAAATCAAAATTTATAAAAAATGATCCTTTGATCCCCCTTTGATTTGTTAAGTTGTCCAGATAATGTCCAGATAATGTCCAGTTTTGAACTCCATTAGACTTAGTCCAGACTTAGACCATAATTTATGTTCCAAATAAGTGATTAGTTTTTTGGAATTCAAATTTCTAATCCTAAAGTCTGTTTATTCGTATTTTCAAAAACTAAATTTCTAGACTCCACGAGACTCCAAGTACCGATCGATCAAGACTCGAGACCCGATACCCAACACTACTCCTAATATCAATTTTTTTATTTAAAGTTTTCATTAAAGTTTTTTTTGTTAACTTAAATTTTTTTAATCTTCAAATTTTTAACAAATGTAAATCTAATTTATTTTCCTTAAAGTTAATCTATGAATAATCTCTAAATATATATTTTATTTTGAAAATGTGCTTACAATCAATTGAAAAATGAAAGGCATACATCGTATTTGAGTTATATGTGTAAAACAAGTTTTTAGTATACTGTACTTTAGATTAGACTGACTATGAAAGTGTAATGTTTGGAAAGACCTTAACTAATCAGTTCAAACTGTTGTCATGAAAAGTCAAACTCTTAATAAAAAAAAGCACTAATTCATCAATACTTATATCATAGAACCCATAGAACATTCATAACACAAGTCTTATGAGTAATTGTAAAAGTTTTAAAAACTTTTAAAAACTTTTAATCAGGATTTTATCATTTATTTGAGCAGTTCAGACAAATTAATAAAAACTGGTTATACGTGAAAGTTATGCCTTTAATTTTGCTATTGATTGTAACTTATGATTAAAAGTTAAACTTTTCTTATTTATAATAAGACTTTTATTTTAGTGCTTTTTAATATTTAATTTGAAAAATAAATAATGTTAAAGATCACTTTTAATCATAAATGGATTAATTCATTTAATTAAAGATCTCATGTAAGCAAATAAATTCGATTAAATCAAAAGGTCATGAGGTTAATAAACCTTTTAATTCTTTTCTCAAGAGTAGTGAGAAGTGAATTAAGAATTTACTGCAATTTTTTTTATAAATGCTCACAAGTTTCTTATAAGTAACTAAAATACAAAGTTATGTTCAAATAATAAATGATAAAAAAATATTTATAAAGCAAAGTTCGCCAAGCCCCAATGCGTCAAGGGTGGTTTAAATCTGAAAAAATTTGGAAATTCTAGAGGGGTGGGTTAAACTCATCGGATTTGAAAGACAATTTTTTGACATATCTGTAAACCTTAGGGAGGTGCACCAGTTTTTCAACTCTGGCGAACCCTGTTTATAAAGTATAGTAAAGTATTACTGATAGCGTTTTTCTCCAGCGCAAGAGTTGGCTGGCAAGTGAGCACTGATACGCGGTTCGGTTTTAGCTATAACTGTATGTGTCTGTTCGATAACAAGTTGTATTTGTTGAAAGAGTCGTTGGTACGGTTCAAATATATCTCTCACTTCTTGTATGACTGGGTTTACGACTTCGTGAATCACTCGATGCTGTTCGTCTTCGCTCGATGTGTGTTCTATCTCTCCTACAACACCTAAATTGACAATAAGTGGTTAAATTGTAATAAAACACTTTCTGATCTTCGAATACATGGAATATGCGTTTGTTGGACATACACTCAGTGGCGAAGCTAGCATAGGTGCCGAGGGGCACGACCGCCCAACTTAAATTAAAAGTTAATTAATTTTATAAAAAGCTTTATTGTTATGTATTTTATGAGAGCTTTTATTACACGAAATTATTCAAATAAAGGCTTTTATATTTCTACAAACTGTAAAACACACTACAATTCACTAAAGAATTATATTGTTTTAAGTAATTTTGTGTTTTCCTGTGTTTGTGCCCCCCCACCCAAAATTTTCTGGCTTGGCCACTGCATAAACTCGACTCGACTGTGAGCAACATATTTTAATAAATAGACAGCAAAACTCATTGGTTTTATGAGACAATTTTTAAATTTTACATGATTTTAAAAATCGTGATCGGGGTCAACCCCGCCTTGACCCCCACCATTAGAAATGTCTGATATTGCACAATTGATGTCTTA
>JAUJYT010000534.1:0-17723 GCA_033996565.1 Nanhermannia nana
TTCGACAAAGTAGATGATGCTTTGATTCATGTAGACCTGATGGAACTGGTAGACGACAAAAAAGCCATTGCCACTATTCCTTTGAAATATACAGGAACAGCCAAAGGCGTTAAAGATGGTGGTAAGCTGATCGTTAAAATGAAGGCATTGAAGATAAAAACACTTCCAAAATACCTGAAAGAAAACATCGAGGTAGATTTAACCAACCTTGAACTGAACGGAAATATAATTATCTACAATTTTTCAAAAGTTTTTAATTATATAAATATTACACTAAACTTGAACTAATCTCAGTTTTGAACACATCTTAAGAAAACAATGAAATTATTTGCATATCTATAAGTTCTAATGAAATTACGAGCAGTTTAATAGCATAATAAGCATATCTACAAAACTAAAGTATTATATAATTAATAAGATTCATGGAATAATCAAATTAATTATGTTAAAGATCACACTATTTTTGGTCTCATTAAAATACAACTTAGTTAACAGTGATTGTGGTTTTCCAGCTTTGCCCGAATCGACTAAAATTAATATATTTAAAAAACGCTATGAAGAGTACAGTTATATCGAATATGAATGTGACTCCAAAAATAAAGAATTGATTGGTAATAACATTATTCATTGTATTAATGGCAGATGGGAGGGAAGTATTCCTAAATGTGGTGAGAATTAACTCAATTTACTAATGAAACACATTTTACACTATAAATAACTATAAGTATTCTCGTGGTCTCAGTTTATATAATTGTCTTTAAAGCTAAAGAATCGAATGTAAGACTTGGAAATCTTATGATAACAGATGTTTTGACACAGAAAAAAGTCTTGAGATTCTTTGGGTCGAGTGTTAAAGACTGTTGGAAACCAGAATTCGTTTGGAATATCACCACTGCTCAGAAGTGGTCCATTCAGATAAAAATAAATTCTCGTGTTGACTACTTTTCATTGATATTATTCGGTAAAGACTTACTGAAAAGCTATACCGATGGAAACATGAGTATAAGAGCAACAATTCATAGGCCTCATAAACACTGTGCGATTGAAAAGTTTGATTTCGACGAAATTGATTTCAAATCTAAAATTTCATTTATTTGTTATGCTATTAGTGACGAAATTTTCTTACCATCAGAATTCAGTAAACTTACAGATCAGGTCAAAAACATTTTAATTGATGTTCATTTAGAGGGTTCTCCAATCTCAGTAACATTTTGTTCTTTAAAAGCCTATTCCATAAGTGATTCGTGTGGTTCTCCTGAAAAACCTCTTCATTCACATGAATTAATTAAACAGAACTCATTCACTGTATATTCATGTGAAGAAGACTTCTATTTGGAGCCAATAAGTAATCAAAAAGTATATTGTGGTTTATTAGGGAAATGGAATAAACCTTTTCCGAAGTGTGTTGCGAAAACATACTGTCGTATACCTGCATATAATCGCATCGATCACTACATGCACATTGAATATAAAGACCTTAATTATTTAAATGGGACGCCTTTAGCAGAAACCAATTCAATTGCTATATATTCGTGTCTCAACGCTAATAATACTGTCTTCGAACTTAAAGGAGAAGCTCGTAGAGTTTGCAAACATGGGTTATGGAGTGGATCTCAACCTAAATGTGTTCCAGGTATGTGTCTTATCGTTATATCGGTATAGGTTTCAAACTTAAATGAAAGTTCATTGAAAGTCATTTTCAAGTTTGAAGTTTGTATTCAGAATGCCTTTCAATGCAGCTTTGAATTTAGCTGAAGGCGAATGAATTTGTATCGATTTACAACTCCAACAATGGAGTCAACTTTCCCATAGAATTTTGCATTAACTAATCTGTTATACAGATATCAAAAAAGGGTTTACTTTTCACTCATCAAATCGATAATTCAATAAATATATTATAATTATAAGTTTAATTTCACGTTCAATAAGTTATGCCTGAGTTATGCCAATAACAGACTCAGGCGTGAAGTAAACTTACATTAAAGCTGAACTTTACCTGTATATGAATTACTTATTTATTATCTATTTCTTGAAAGACATTAATTTATTTAATGCTAAAATCTAAAAACAGTGGTTATGTAAAATCAATAACTCTTAAGCTAATATTTATTTTCTTTTGTTTTCCTAATTATGTTCACTACAGTGCGAACTTCAAAAGAAATGTCACACAAAACTAGACATCAATTTCTTGATAAGGATTGGAAGCACAATCATTATAATCAAACATCACAAACGACTTGGAATTATATTAATGTAGTTATCATATCAATGTTGGCTTCGTTTATAATCGGAGCCTCTTTTATAGGACTTATTATTTATTTAATCATGAAATATGTGGTTAACAGACGAAAAATAGAAATGCCATCAGTAAATGTCAGCGAACCGAACAATTATTACGAACATAACATTTATGAGCAATACAGGTACGAATCTATTAGACTGAGTGCAATAGATTCTGAATTAGACCGCATCAATTCATTATATCAAACAGACAATAATTTACAGCAGAATATCTCACAAAGATTTCACTGATTTTAATAAAGATATTATAATTTTTAATAATATTCTTTCAAAAAATAAGCCGCAATCAGATTAAACATCGAGTTTTAATTATATTTCAAAAAGTTCTCTAATTACAGAGGATTTTTTTTATTAATTACTTGATATGAAGTGGTTTTAAATGGTTTCCTTCAATCACGCAATAAACTTAAGATATAGCTCGAGGGCTAACAGTTTACTGCAAACAGTTTTATATAAAGTATGAATTTTGTCAAAGATTTGCGAAAAATTTACACTAAACTTATAATTATAAGTTATTTTTTGTTTAGGAACAGCTAATTAGTGTTAACATCTTAATAATTATAGCGTTGGTCTCAAAACTAGTGCTAAGCCTGTATGAAGAGTAACTAAATTATTCTTAATTTTACCCATATTTGGAAAAAAATTATATTTAGTTTTCTCAAAGGTTTGATTTACGCAAGAAATTAATGAATAAAACAAACTCTGTCTGATTTGTTATTATAAAGACTTATTCAGGAGGTTTTTCGCACACATTAGAGCAATGAAATACTTTGCCAAATAAATTATCTCTCAGTTGGTGTTAATCTTTGTTTTTCGTCTCTAACCCTAAAAAAGGGCTGTAATGACGCCGTTCTTGTTGAGAATAATGTTCATTTCGGCCAATAGTAAGAGGGCAATCGGCACTTAAACCACAGCTTATCTTGTTTTTCTACATCATAATAATAGTTATAAGGGATGTTATTTTCGCTCAAACCTTCTTTATTTTATTAACTTTCGAAACTAGAGCTGTAGAGTTATAAATACATTCGATTCGTAAAATTTTATAACAATAATTTCATGATTATTAAAGCAATTCTTATTATATCCAACTTATCCGACAGTTCAATTCAATGGGAGAGGTTATCATGCAAGGGGTTATCGTAAGAACTGTTAAACTCACAAATTGGTGCAATAAAAATGTAGCCTTTGAGGTGAGATTCGGCTGAATAACAATTATCGTGAATAACAAGATTCGGTTCACACAAAAACAAATTAAATCTCGTTTCTAGTAATGACTTATTATTGATAAGTTATTACTACTATTCATTAATTTAATAATAATGTTTACCATTGAATTAATTAGCAATTAATGAGAATTATGTACATGTTTATGAAACCTTATAATCGAGGAAATAGTTTTTCCCAAAGCAATCATAAAAAATATCTTTAATGGAATTTAATAAAAAACTGCTCGGAATCAGCCTTTGTTTGCCAAAAACCCGTAAGTTTAGTATGGATTACACTAGAATTTGGACAAATTTTATGTACTGTATAATACTTTGCGGACGCAATAAAGTCAGTTATTATGTTAATGAAGATGATTCAAAAGCAGTCACTATGAGGGTGGAGAAGATAGAGAAACGCAAAGTTGCATTAGTGATCATATTTCAAAAGTATAAATTGAATCACGTTATTGTGATGATAACCCATATAAGAGACTATATTGGGGTAGATCTTATGCAAGCTATTATGCTCTACTCAAAGTGGAAAACTGTTCTTCAAGCGAAATCCTAAAAGCGCAATAGGCGTACATTATCAATGATGTTGATCAGTCACTCAAAATACATTAGAGCAATAATAAATCTCAAATGTGGTCATCCATATATCCGGATGAGTTGTCAAACTTAAAGGCCCGCAGTATCAACATATTGGCAGTTTGGGAATTGTCGGCAAATGCTATACAGTAGTCAAACTTGACTTGACTTAACTTTAAGTAAATAATAACTGCAACAGTTCTTCAGCCCAACAGTTACTGCTAAACACATTGAGTGTAAAGTATTCTTAAACAGTTTTCGAGACTAAGTTATAAAAAGTTTTTAAGGGATAGGTTTTGTAAAAAAGATTACTTCATACAGAAATGACTTTAAATTGAGAAAAAACCAAAAGTAAACTTATTTTGAAAGTAAATACAATAGGATTGAAAAATTGAATAGAAGTGTGCTATTGATATATTGTTAGTTCGCTAATCCTAAACGATTTGTAAAATAATCTGCCGAACGGTTTTGTTCATATAAATGGCACTCATTGTGCTGTCAACAGTGTTTCTCGGACGTGCCCAACAAAGTAGTGCCCGGAATGGTATTAAACTGATATAAAACTTCCTCCTCTTCCAGAAATGTTTCATTTTAAGCATTTTGTTTTGGGCCTTCGGCTGTCACTCATATTATAAGAAACCTACAATCAGATGCAGTGGCTCTTGTTAGGTGTGAGAGATGTTAAGACAGGTGAGAGAAGGCTTGTCATGATAGCGAACTATGGGTGGTCTCAGTTCTATCACAATTGGCCGCCGACTTATGAAACTCCCTTCTGATGAAGATTATTATACTGTATATCCAGATATCAAAACTAAATTCTAGTTCGCTATAAACATAAATTAAAGAAAGCTCACCAGCATTTAGAGGATACATAAGGGCTTTACAAATGCATAATTTGACTCATATTAGTTTGCATTCAATGCTCAACAGCCTTGTAAACTCTCCTCTCACACAATAATTACCACAAGAAGACTAATCAAATTCAAAAATAAATAAAATTAAATGAACATTTCAATGCTTACAGAACTTTACAACTCCTCAAGTTGTTAAAAGTCAATGTGTTAGAAGTTGTTTAATTAGGTTCTTAAAAGATCGGTCATGTCTTCACTTCTTTTGAAAAAAGAACATCTCTTCTCTTCATAAAAGTATCGAATTCTTCTCTAAGCAATTAAACAACTTTTGAGAAGCATTAGACAACTTGATAAACGATGAGCGACACCATAAAAGAGAATACTTTTTATTACTAACATCTGCCTCAAAATCATGGGTTTGTGAATATAAATATATGTTTACCATCACCACAATCTGCACATTTGAATAAATTAAATTTATTTGGTTTTACGATCTTTTAAATGAGCCTTATTTTTGACTTTGCAGTCAATATGTTTTTATAAGTAAAATCAAATACATGAGTAAGAAATTTAAAATTTATTTCATATCATACATGAATTAATAGTTATACAAGAGTTACAGATACAATATTTTTTAATACAATATTATTATGATTTGAATTAATGTAATTTAATTATAATTTTGTAATTTAATTAAGAGTAAGTCTGAGTCATAAACATAAGAAAACAGAAATGACATTCTTAAAGGTGATCCGTAAGTAGCGCATAAGCTTAGCCTAAAATTAGCAGCCGGTCGGAAATCAATTCTCAACGTATCATTGATTTTGTGATTAATGAGTGATTTGCCCGATAAATGCAGAACTTATAGTCTATAAGTAAAGCTAAATTCGCTGTTTCACTAACTTATAAGCTATCTTTTCAGGCGTTATGCATCATATATTAATGATATGTTCGCGAGTCGAACACATGTTTTGCCAAAGTTTAACGGCTGTCACTCAACATGACAATCGGGTATAAGAGAAACTCTACCAAATAAGTTTTAGACTAAGAATTTAATACTAGAGAGAAATTATTCAAAACTTTTGAGAACTTATCAAACTTTGAAAAGTGGCCGAAGCGAGAAATTAAAACGCGATTGTGAGCGAAAGGCATAACTTGAGAGCTTAAGCGCTATCATTATCACCTTTACACCAATGAGTTCAGGCTCTAAAGATAGGCACGCGATGAAACTTGAAAAACAAAAAACCTATCATTAAAGTCGAATAAATTTTTTGGAATTAATGCGAGAATATGCGGGTGTGGTGTTAGTAATGCTAATATTTTTTTATTTATAATTCTTGTATTAATTAAAATATTATAATTATTCAAAATAAACGAAATGATTAACAAAATAAAATTTTTTGTCGTATCGAATGTTTCAAAAAAAGGTAATTCTTAATACAGGTATCATAAGAAAGAAATTGAACAAATTTTAGTTTTGTTATAAAGTCATCACTCAATCAATTGTCAATTAGATTGATATTAAGGAATGACTTTAGAATAACTGTTTTCAAAATCGTAATCAAATTAAAATTATTGAAATGAAGTGAAACATAATTATGTAATAACGGAAATACCGGTCATTTTTTCACATCAATTATAAAACTATATCTTTTTAATTATAAGATTATATTTATATATATTTGACTCTAAAATAAGAGACTTTTCATAGATTTGAGGAATTTCCAAATTTTTATTATTCATAACTCGAATCGGAATTTTCACTATCACTTCCCTCTTCGTCTTCTGATTCACTCTCACTCTCTTCACTATCAGAAGACTGTTGAGCCGTTTCTTGTTGTTGGTGCTGCTCTTGTTCGCCATCCTATTCATTATTAAAGGTTTTGTTATAAATAGTTTTTAATACAGAGTAAATAAAGACTCACTTCATTTTCAGAATCGCCATCAGATTCACTGTTGGATTCTTCTGAAGAATTGATTGCATGGCCTGAAGTGGAAACATCGATAGTCTCGATGACATTGGAATCATCGACTACAGGATCCATTTCTGTTTTTGCTGACTTACTAGATCTGGGCTTTCCCTTAGGCTTTGCTCGTTCTGATTGCAGTGACTGATACTGTTCCAGTTCTACCGGAGTCAAAGTCTGCCCAATAAAAGAAAATATAATAAATGTTAAAGAATTTAAATATAATTAAACATAAAAGTGATTACAAACAGACTCACAGACATAAATTGAGCCAAATCTCTTTGATAATGAGCAGCCAGTTCTTTAGCTCTCGAGTCATAATTTTCTTTTTCCATTTTACTGATCTCATGATTCCATTTTCGTGCGATTTCTGTCATCCGTTTCTTGGGCTCAAAATTTGTTAAACTCGACAATTGCTCCGAAGTATACAACGCATAACCACTTTTTGGCGGACGCTTTGGTTCGCGTTTCATAAACAAAGTCGAGCCTAAAGTTGGTTTCTTTTCTTTAGTGTTGACTGTTTTGGATGGACTCAAAGCACTGGTCTTAGAAGTCGACGGCATGATAGAGGCCACAGAGTCCGCGAGTTTATAATACTTTGACCTTTTCTTATCGTTAAGCTTTTCATTCCACTCTTGAATTGTCATTTTCAGTATATCCGATTTGCCTTTATTTGGATATTTGGTTTGCAGAGCAGTACACCTTTCCATTTGATAGTACATAAGAGCCGCGTGTTCTTTAGCTCTCGGGTCTTCTTCCACAACAGGTTCCGGTTGTAGCGGGACTTGTAGTTTAGGCAAATTCTGTTGTTGTTTAAGTTTCTTTTCAGACGGAAGTTTGAGTTTGTTTTCACTTAAAACCTTCGCTCGTTCTGATTCTGGCAATGAATTCAAATATCCCTCAAATTTTTCAACATATTTAGTCATTGCTTTCTGCGCTTCTCTGTTATATCCCTGTCTCTCCCCTTCTGATAACTCTTTCCATCGCTTCGCTATAACAACCATTTTTTCCTTTGAGGGAACGTTTTTCAATTCCCTCAACAATATCTTCGAGAATAGACTATAACCAGAATTTGGTGGACGTTCTGGTTTACCATCGAATTTGTCTTTCAATTCTTTTTCAGCTTTAGTCAGAACTGACTTTGACTTATTTGGTTCAAAACTCGGGTGTTCTTTAAGGTATTCGATAACTTCTGCCTCATATCTCTGTTCGTCGTGTAATGCCCTTCGAATCCATTTAATTCTCTTCCCTTCACTCAATTGACTCCACAACCCCTTTATCCGTTCGATCGATTCTTTTTTCCCTTCACTATTCGGCGCAACTTTTTTAAGTTTTTCTTCCATAAAAAGCTGTTGAGGAGTTCTTGGTCTGAGTGGTCCCTCCTGCGCGTGTCCGTGAGCTGACTGAGTCTTATTCATAGACCCAAACTCTACTTCCGGGTGGTCTACTTTGAACTGTTCCAACTTTTGCTTATACAGTTCGTACTCTCTGTCATACGAATCCTTATATTTTTGTTTCTTTCGGTCATTAAGTGCCGCAAATTTTGAAGACAACAGTTTGGCCAAATCGGTGACAGACGAGCCCGGATTGCTTTTCCCGGTTTTCTCTCTTTTTTCCATAAAGTATCTGAAGAATGGCGTCAATGGTTTCTTAGGCAGATCTGGATGTTTGATCTTCTTAGCGTTGTTGTAGGTCTGCCATGGCGCTCTCAACCATACCCGCGCGTCACTCACCATATCTGTCAGAGTTCGGTAGCGCCGCAGCTATTCATTCAATTAATTATATAAATATACGTAAATATATTTGTCTATAATTTTTGAGATTAGAAAAAAGTATTTTTGTCAAATAGAGCGCATGTGAACACATTTTGTAGTTAATAAGGCTTTGGCTAAATCAAAATAATTTAGAATTTTTGAAAAATTAAAAAGAAATTAATCTCAGAATACTTTCGATAAGTTTGAGTTTTGATATGCAATTAAATTAAGTACTTCTCCGCTTCGATTTCTCTCGTCTTGAACTCAAGTTTAAGAAGTTTAAAAGCATCGCATAAACCTATAGTATAACGAGTTAGAGTTGTGGGTCATCAAAGCTATTATTATACAGTACAGTACTGTAAGAGTACTCTATATCTGCTCTATATATGAACCTTTCATTGATAATCAATTGTTACTTTGCATTGAAATAGACTTTTATGAATATTTGGCGCAAAAGTATTTGTGCAAAAAGTTTATAAGAAGTGAATACCCTCGACATCACTTGAAACCACTTGTCTTTGCAATCCTGCGCCGAATACGAGCCGAACCTGACTTTCTCCCAATCGAGTTTCTCCACCAGAGTCGAGAACTTCGACACGTCGTTCTTCGGCAAACATTTGGCCAAATTGTTTATCAAAGTGTTCAAGTCTTCGGTCTCCCAACCGAGGGTTGCGTTCGATGTGACGGATGTGATGCCAGGCAACACTTTCGCATCTGTAACAGTACTTCACTTCTTACTTGTTTGTTAACATGCATTGCATTTCATATATTTTTATATTTTTTGTCTTTTTTTAACTCAAAAAAAATTTTAATAATAAATAAAAAGAAAGCAAACAATAAATGAATTGAAATAATTTAGAGACAAAATATTTAAAGTATTAAACTTAACCGGAAGTTCGCATTAAAACTACAGTTAATCTCATTTTTACTCTAAATAGTTTTCCGCATAAATAGTGCACAAAAGTAACTTAATATTAACTAAACTTTTAAATAATTATGAGAGAAGACATACTTTGGGTCTGTTCTTGTGCTTCACTTTTATCAAATTTCACTTTTTTGGGCGAACTGTGAGAAGAGGTCTCTTCTGTATTGAGTGCTATTTTGCTATCTTTAGGTCGTTTGGACTTTTTGTGAGAGCGAACGCTTGAATGCGATATTGAGGCCATCGCTGTGTTGATGTGTTGGCTCTGATGCCTGTCTTCTGTCGTATGCGAGAGAGAGAGAGGGATATGAGATATGAGAGACGTTTATTCACTGACCAAAAGCTGCGCGAAAATAAACACTAAAACACTTGTCTTTTCACTAAAAACAAATTTCAAACATTTTTGTAATAATTTAATTATTAAATTAATTATTAAATAAAAAAATAAAAAAATATTACATTTAAATGAATTTAAGAAATGATTTAAAAAATAAATTTCAAAACAGACTCAAAAGTGAAATAAATGGCGAACAGAAGTGACGCGCAATAAGTGAGGCACTGATGCCGTATTGGCTCAAACGGAAAGAGTCCGCTCTCAACACAGCCCAACAGAACTCAACAGCCCTTCTATCGAGTGTTGCCATCGCTTCAAAGCATTGCCTCAATCACTATACGTGTCTGCGATCACACCCATACATGTCTGCCAACCATAGGCGGCAACCACTCGAGTCGTCACACCGTTTGCACAACTCATACATTGCTCTCTAGTCTCGGCTTTCATACGATTCACTCTTTCGTAATACAGTTATAATAGTATGCGATTTCATTAAATTACGTGACGAGGTTTGGGTGGGTTGGGGTCAGCGCTCAACATAGCCATCGTTTAAACAAATGTTAGAAAAGCATTACAAAGGGTGGGTCACAAAGGGTGGCATTTATTTTCACGTTATTTATGATACGACGAAAGGATATATAAAAGCTTTAAGGCATTTAAAGCGTAACGTAAAGGGGTTTTCAATTATGATTTGAGTGAAACGTAATTAATGATTGATATTAAATGTGATTTTGTTTGCTTTCTATTTGATGTGAAATACAAATAATTAATACTTTGTTTACATTTAATAGTATTTAAAGTATTTAATAATATAATAGAGAATGGATTTGACGCCAACGCGGACGCCTTCAACACCTGGTCGTCAACAAAGTAGTGAATCAATGAACCAATCAATAGATCCGTTGGTGACAGTGCAGAAGCATTCGGTCCATACTTTGGTGTTTCGGTCACTCAAACGAAGTCATGACTTATTCCTTAGCGATCAGAACGAATTGCCGCCAATGGACCAAAAGGCACAGCAGTTCCAGATGTTGGTCAAGGCTAAGGACCAGTTCGGACCTGTTCTTCATTTGGTGACCAATAATGATCTCAATAGTAATAAAGGATTGAATAGAAATAGTATTAAAGACGATATCGATAATGAAATCAATATAAACAGTGATAACAATGACATTAATTTCAATAATAACACGAATGATAACTCAATTGTGTCCACCACTGAATTGCTGCCGATGTCTGCGCCCAGCAATACATCCAATGCATTAGTGCTGTCTTCGGGCACAGCAATAGTGGGCCGAAAGACAGCGCCGTCAATGCCTCGGCCCGAATGGCACCCGCCGTGGAAGTTGTCCCGAGTGTTGTCCGGACACATCGGTTGGGTTCGATGCATAGCTGTAGAGCCTGGAAATGAGTGGTTTGCCAGCGGTTCGAACGATCGCATTATAAAGATCTGGGATTTGGCGACAGGAAAGTTGAAGTTATCACTCACTGGACATATCTCTGGCGTCAGAGGCATTGCTATCAGCGCTCGACAGCCGTATCTGTTCTCATGCGGCGAAGACAAGTACGTCAAGTGTTGGGATCTCGAATACAACAAAGTCGTTCGTCAATATCACGGACATCTGAGCGGAGTCTATTCTATTTCAGTTCACCCAACTATTGACATATTAGTGACCGCTGGAAGGGATTCAGTGGCCAGAGTTTGGGACATGAGAACCAAAGCACAAATCCATTCACTTACTGGTCACACGAACACAATCGCTTCAGTTCAGTGTCAGGCAACTGAACCACAAGTTATAACTGGTTCTCACGACACCACAATCAAGTTGTGGGACATCGTCGCCGCCAAGACTAGAGTCACTTTAACTCATCATAAAAAGAGCGTTCGATCGGTTGTAATACATCCCAAACTAAATATGTTCGCCTCCGGTTCTTATAATAATCTAAAGCAGTGGAGATTTCCTGACGGAAAGTTCGTCCAAAACCTGAGCGGTCACAACGCTATTGTCAACTGTTTGGCCATTAATAGCGATGGAGTATTAGTTTCCGGCGGAGACAACGGCTCAATGTTTTTTTGGGACTGGAGAACGGGTTATAATTTCCAACGAACTCAAGCGCCACCACAGCCCGGATCTATTGAGTCTGAAAGTGGTATCTTTGCGATGGCCTTCGATCAAAGCAGTTCTCGACTAATCACAGGAGAAGCCGACAAAACCATCAAAATCTATAAAGAAGATGAAAACGCCTCTGAAGAGACGCATCCAATCAATTGGAAACCAGATATCATTAAAAGAAGACGATATTGAACAGTACTGTTCTGTTGAAAAAATCATGTTATCTTTGAGTCATTTTTATTCCATTAAAACATTTATGTCTTTTGAAATACAAAATTAAAATTGAATGAAACTAATTATAACTTATTTATGATAATAATACTTTCAAAATAAGTATTAAATGTAAGCATTTTATGAAAAACGATAGAATCAGCTGACAGTGGGCTCACTTTGATCGGATTCTATTTCTAAATTATTTTTTGAGTCTTTCTTTTTTCCTCTGTCTCGTTCAGTACTTCTTCGCGCCTCTGAAGCAAACAAAACAAATATTTAGTTTATTTTATAAATTGCAAGACTTATTGCAAACCTGTTTCAGTGACGTCTGCGCCACATATTCTCAAAAAATGAATTCTTTCATTCTTCGCAATGTAAGCCCTCATAGAGTTCCTTCCCTTCCAGGCACAAATCGGTAAAACTAATGGAAAATCGTTGGTTTCATCGGCTTCTCTCTTAACAACGAGTACACAACAGCCAGAGTTCAGTTTTGAAAACTTGATTCTATCGCTTTCACTGAAATGGTCTAAAGCGACGTTTTCTGATGAGAGCAGTAGTTTTGCGTAATTTGCTTCGATTTCAACAACTTTTTCTGCTGTTAAATAAGAATAAAGAGACGGTAATCCTTCTTGTGTTAAACGAAAACCACACGGATTTACTTTGTCGTCACTTCTGCAGAACAATCTGACGCCACCGTTAATGAACTATAAAAATATCACACTTTTGGAAAATCATTTCAATGCAAATATTTCTTACCCTTATGTGATTATCATTGTCTGCAATTATTTTTTTGGCCGCTTCTGTTAGAAAATAAATATTTCTTTTCTTTCCAACGGTACACCTATGAAGCAATTGCTTGAAAGGAAACTCGTCTTTTATAGCGTAATATTCTCTGAAAATTATTTTGAGATATTATTAATTCATTACAAAAAAAACCAAAAATAAATAAAATGTATTAATACTTAATTTTAGGCCAATCGGTCTCGTTTTCATCAATGAAAATAAACGGGTCTTCAGTATATCCACGCATTCGCAACCTTTTTCTCGGTCGAGGATTTGTTTGTTCACTTTCTTCTACCGGCACTTTATTTTCAACCACAACATTAGGAAGTGATTGAGAAACTGTTTCCCAGGGAAGGGTATCAACAGTTTTTCGGATGACAGCAACGAAAAATCCGCCCGTGTTTTGAAGGTGTGGCAAAATTCTCAAACATCTCTTGAGATTCAATTGATTAACATTTTTTGGTGGAAAAAGTGATTCTCTTATTTGTGATTTATATTTATCTTCGACTTCATCGACAGACTTAATGACAGTCATTTCGCGAGTCATTACAGTCCAATTCTCTAAACCATTACAAGATTTCAAATTTGGCAAAACATTAGAAACGTCTTCAAGTTGTGCTCCGCCTTCAGCTGAGGTAAGCAAATTAGCGATAACTGCCTCGTCTTCAATAGGATTAAGACTACACGTGGAGTAAACCATAAGTCCATCTTTTTTCAACATTTCAAGACCTCTCTTAGCAATTCTGCATTGAATCCCATGAAAATTATTGCCATTCGCGACATTCCATTTGGTCCATACGTCATAATTCTTCCTAATAGTCCCGTCACCACTACAGGGGACGTCACACAGAATACGGTCAAACTTTAGTATAACACGTCTTCCATTCTATTAAATTTCAATTGATTTTTAAATTACTGTACAAATCAATAATAGTTTGATTATATGTTTTACAGTATATCTCTATTGGGTTTTACAGTCAAAGCTTATAGTTATTAAAGAGTAAGTGATAATTATTTGCTGTTTTCATGTGAATCATAAATTGAAAACCGAAAACCCAACAGTTTATAGCAACAAAACATTTACCAAATTTTCATAAAAGTTAGGCATATTTCCCGCGTCATGATTGGTAACGATAGAGCACGGGCTGTGCAGTCGCTTCGCCTGATGTACTAACATATAACACCTCTTGTTATCGACATCATTGGCCACAACTACACCTTCAGAAACACCACACTCTTCATCAGGCGAATGAAGCATTTCAATGATCTGCGCTGTCTTAGACCCGGGCGCGGCGCACATGTCCAGCACTCTCTGGTGAGGCTTCACATCAAGAAGTAATGGAGGAATCATTGAAACCGCTTCTTGTCTACTAATATAGCCCTAAAATAGCAAAAATTCTATTAAATATTTAAATAAATTTATTTAAAACAAATGTTATTAAAAATAAATGATTACACTATCGGTTTCGGAAATAAGAAAGTTTTGAAGGATTCGAAAAGATTGAGATTTTCTGATTTCAACTCTGGATATGTTTATATTCCACGCAAAACGGTTTGGATACCAAGGGATACAACTTAATGGAGAGTTTGTGTCATCTTTGTCTCCAATCAATTCTTTAAATTCATTACTGTCCACAATATTTCTCAAAGCGATTGCTTGACTTTTACAATAAGAGGTTATCCTAAAGGCTGACGGAAGCGCTTCCTTCAGACTCGACATCAATGTTTGCCATTCATTCTCATTAACAATATTTTGTGTTTTATAATAAGTTTCAAAACTTTCGTTTTTCTTAATTATATCCGAATATGACATCTGATTATCACGACTTGCGTTTAGCTCTGAATTATTCTAAATTTTCAATTAATTAACAAAAAGCTTAATATTTATAATATTAAAGAAATTAAAGAAAAAATATTCAATACTTTGATCACTAAAACAGACCTTATTTTTAGATTTTATAAACCTTCTCCTCTTCTTCTTCCTCTTCAAGCCTTCACTCATTTTAAATCAATTTGTGGCCAATCTGTTAGTATATTAATTATAATAATTGACTAAATTATCATTAATCTAATATTTGTAAAGAGTTGTGAAGACAGCGAAGACATGTGTTTCTTATTTAAAACCCGTTTAATTATTTACTGCTTTCAAGCATTACTTCATTTATATCTCCATCTGTTGAACACAGACTTCAAATGATTGTAACTTTTTTTTATAAAATATCAAATAAGAAGTTCTGATTGAGAACAGAGACTTTTTATGACTAACAACTTATGTTTGACTCACTCGTGAGTAGGTGACCACATCCAGACCACATCTAATGTATTCCTAAACTGGACATAATCTGGACAGCTTTGAAAATGAAAGGGGGGACCAAAGGATAAATTTAGAATAAATAGTTATTTTGAGGAAAGTAAAGGGTGCCGAGCACTGCATTTTTTTAAAAAAGCCCCAAATCTGGACAGTCAGCTGAAATCAGGACGTGTGGTGACCCTACTCGTCAGTGATGATAGCGCTCGCGCTTGGAAAAAAATGAAGCGCTCGAGTGCTGAGCACTTACCTATCATAGCGCTAAGTCCTCAAAGTTGATGACATGATTTGTAGTTTTATAGCTAAGTCGTAGATCTATAGGTTAGTCAATTTAAAAATTATCTTATGGTTCATCTAGACTTTGGTCCACAACATTTTGCAGAGTTATATTAATAGATCTCCACAACATTACCATACAATTTTAAATTCACGTGGAACTAAATGAAAATTTGAAAATTCTGAGCAAAACAATCGAAAGTATTTGAAAAATGATTAAATACCTGTATTTTTGTTAGACCTGTAATCTCTTACTATAATAATGGTAGCGCATCATATTTCAAATTCATTTGAGTGTATTGCGCACCAATTACCATGAAATTACTTTACTATGAAAATAAATTTAAGTATATATATTCCTATGTATTGAAATATATGGTGATCACTGTAAGTCACGGGCTTCTTGGACTGCAGATTTAAATGACCATTTTGGACATGATTTAGCATAAAGTTAATCTGGCAAAATATTCTTCAAATGGAGAGGTAAGCGATGGGGCCATTTAAGTATTTCAGAACTTTGATGGCTATATATCTTTCCTCAGAAAATGATGGTATTCACACACTAGGGGTAAATATATTTCGTAAAACTCCAATCCGACCCGCCCGATTTTTTGACATGTTAGGCCCGACCCCTCAATCCTAAAAAAGCTGGCCGTCCCGCCCCAAAACTTAAAATTTGGAAATTCATGTTCTTTACTAAGCCTATAAGTTCGGGTGCCAGACATCCAGAATTGTCCTGACAGTCCAGGATTCGACCTCCTTGTCCAGGAAGAAGTTTTGACTCAATTCTGGCCTTAAGAAGTCCAGTATTAGAGGATATTAACTTAAGTTATTAGAAACTTAAATTTAATGCTTATTGTTTAGAGGCTTGGTTTCAAAATTTTAAAAAATGAGATGAACTTAAGCATTACTTATCATTTGATGAAAATACTTTAGATTAATTCGTGAAAACTAATTGATTTTATAATTCTTATATCTTTAGTTCACAACATTATTATTCAGGTTGGGGGGCAGTACACATAGTGCGTACTCAGTCATAAGGATAGGGGTCAGTCTAAATGTACAATATCTTGGACTAAATGCTTAACATTAAATGTTATAATTGTGTAAATGAATAAAGCGAGGGTATAGGGTCCAAAATTTCTATAAAATAGCGTACCTAATTTGTGAACCACCCCTTATCCAGGAATGAGCTGGGCAAAATCTAGCACCCGAATGAGTAAGCCATACATATAAACCTTAAAAAGTGAAACTGATAAATATGACATTTGCTTTTACTAAATCAAATTTTCTTGTAACTAATGTTAATTATTTAGAATGTTTCACTCCATAATTTGGACCATAAGTGAGACACTTAAAAATCCTCTCATAAATTCATTATTAAAGGCATTTTCTTTAAATATAAATTAAAGGGATAATTAAATAATAATAGACTTTTAATTCTATTTATCATTTGAATCATCAACTTCTTTGCAATCATGGACTGACATTTGTTTCTTAACGGAATAAATATAAAATCAGATAATTTTTTGAGTAGTCGTTTAAATATACAGTATTTTAAGTTTCATTATTTACAACTTGATATTGACTGGTCTTCACTGAATTTGGCTCAATATCACTAAATATTTACTAATTTTTGAATAAAATTCAGTTTTTTAAAATACAAATCACTATTTTAGTAATACGGGCTCATTTCGGGTTTCGGTCTTTTTTCAGGTTGGGCTTTTTCGAGTCGACTACTCCAGTCTGACCCGCCCGACATTTCTGACCCTTCAACCGAACCCGAAAAAGCTCGACTATTTTAGCTTTAACCCGAGTCCACCCGAAGTGGCTCGATGTTGTCTTCTAGTATAGCCTAAGGCATAGATGCCCAAACTACCGCCCGCAGGGTCGTATCCGGCCCGCTGAGCGTATTGGGCTTTTATATCAGACTCCCTGTGATTGAGCTTAAATAAAAAGACCACAAAATCCTAATAATTTCTTTCTCTGGTCGTTAGTAACTAAACATCGCTAAACATATGCAATTCGTGATAAAGTATATTTACTATTTTATCTACAATTTTATTAATTTTCTCCGTTTTTCTTAAATAAAAATTTGCATTTTATT
>JAUJYT010000535.1:0-17716 GCA_033996565.1 Nanhermannia nana
GATCAAAATAAGGATTTTAAGGCACTTTTATAAAGGCTTATAATTTTGTTATCCAAGTGTTATAGAATGCATTGCATTTAATTGATTGTCGGCTATTAGTACCTAATTCTGGCTTTTTATGATTTTTAGAGCAAAATATATATAAAAATTTCGTATTTATAAGAAAATATATAGAGAACCTCCAACACAAATATATTTTTTCGTCATAAATAATCGCTTTAATATTAAATCAAACAATTTTTACCAAACCTTCGAATAAAATTCAACCCAAAAGCAAACAATAATTCACTTAAAATATATCTATTAATGACTAATAAATGTTGAATTTTTTTTGACAGACTCACCCAAAAGCCCTCACCTATGCTTACATAAAATAAAAGCACTTATTAAATATAATTTTTACTTCTCTATACATTTACTTCTTTTTATCAAATACATGGTTAGCGTTGGAGAAAAAAGTTGTGTTTCTTTAACCCCTACTTTGCACACCTTTATTGACGCCAAAAGTTCTCAAATTATTTGATATTTAGGAGTTTTATATTTCTCGACACGTATTTATATTTATATTCAATTTTTATACAATTGGATACTATTTTCTTCGCTTCAATTAATACTAAATCGGTTTTTATATCTTTAGGTCAATTACACGACAGGTATAATTACAATGTCATACTGTTAGTAATAATTACAGGTGAACTTGTTTTATAGGAAACTATTTCTTTTAATTAATACAATTTTATCTTTTTATTGAAAATTTATTAAAATAATAACATATTTAAATTTAATTCGACTAAAATAGTAACCGTTAATGAATTTTTACACAACTTAAAAATTTATTTAAGTTAATTACTTATATAAATGGTAATAATTTTAATTATTTAAAAATCGATTTATAATATTATTCCACTTTTACAGTAAAAGCTCATTATTATTAAACTCGAGAACTCCCAGAACTCTCAGAACTCAAGTCTGATAAACAAGTTTACAATTTAAGTAAAAGTTACGAAATTTAATAAAATAAGTGTTTTATTTAGCATTAATTAATTTAAATTAAACAGAATTAGTGGTGAGCTATCCGTTATTCATTAGAGCTTAGTTAACCTGATAGATAAGTTTAACTGTATTACTAAGTTTATTACTTTATTGGTGTGGAATTGAAATGAATTATTAATGAATAAGAAGTTTGTTTCACACGATTTCTCAAACGAAAAATGTAATAAAAAATGAAAAAATTGTGGCCATAAATATCCAAAAAACGGTTTATAACTTATTAAACAGTTTCAAAATCAACTATTGTGTCGATGAAAAAGATATTTTTGAGTTAAAGAAATAATAAATTTTTTATTAAATCTAAAAGTTGAGCAAAAACATGAGGGATTTGAAAACTCAATTTACGGATAAGTAAAGTAGAGAATCTATTTATACAGTAGTTATACTGTACTTGAATGCAATATAAAATATTGAGCGCAGTGTCTTTTTTGAATGCAAGCGCAATGCGTTGTACTTTCTTGAGAAAAATGGTAACATATTATACTTCTTTATATTACTTTTTAATATCTTTATAATAATAATTATATTTGATAAATAAGAAGCTGACTGAAAATGTTTCGCTTGGAAACAGTACGTGCAGTGCACCTAAAATCTGGTTTTGCACTTATCGCTTACAAACTCCATGCAGTTTCCGCTGGTTTTACAGTGTTTAACACTATTTCCCTTTACCTATATATTGATATCTCATTAAACGCTAGGTTTCTAAACCTATTGATCTATGCGTTTTAAAATATCAATTTTTCAATCATTTCGCAAATTATTTTCATTAAGTTCTGTCAAATTATTTGACAGAAAAGTATAACTTTTTCCTTTAAATTAAGTTTTTTATTCGCCTCGATATTTATAAACTTAGTTTTAAATGTATTGCTAACACGCTATTGAGCTTTAGCTAACTTAAGCATTCAGGAAAATGTAGGTTTCGCTGATGTGCAAAATTCCCCATAATTTCTGAAATTTCAAAGCTTTTTTCTCCGATATGATTCATATCCAAGAATAAGAAGAAAATACAAACATAAATAATTCCTTGCGACAGAATTTTTTTTCGCTGCAAAATAGTAGAAAAATTTCAAGAATTTGAATGAATGCCATAAAAATTTTTCGCAACTGATTTCTGAAATATTGAGTATTAGTGCTCCGAAACCCCTTTCTTTTTAAGGTTCTATATAATAAAAGTAGTGAAGGACATAAGCCAAGGTCGAGCTCTTGTTTTAGCTTGATTTTGAGCCTATGCCAGCTCAAGCATCAACTTATTCAAAGTGAGCTTATGTTCTTCAATAATTAATATGATATAAACAATTTTCGCAATTTATATAAAGCGATATAAAGTAATTTTGCTATTTTTCTGACTAGAATAAGAAATTATAACTATTACGCGCACATAAAAAAGGTAAATAAAAAAGAGAGAAAAAATAAATCACAAACACCTTAAGAAAACAAACGTAGAGAGAAAAGTAAATTTAGTATAAGTTATTATATACACGAGAATCTGATAATGAATAGAAATTCATAATGAAGTTATTGATAACTTAGTAGAAAGAAATGTACAATTTCCTAAACCCCTAATAAATAAGTTACAATACATGCGCAGAATGACTAGTAGGCAGTCGGTTCGGTCATTTGCCGCACAGGCATTCGCTCGCTATACGTTCGTCTGTATGCCTCGGCTGTAGACGAAACTAATATTACTTTATTCGTGAACCGATCTTAAAAAGACTGTAAACCCAGTGTATTGCTAAACATACATAACATACATGTGAAGATAGGAATATGTAATATACATATATATAAAAATAAAAGTTTGTACTTATATTTTAAGGGGGAATATGTGTTATAAATAAGTGTTTCGTCATTTTCTTGTGCACAACTGAATCAAAAATGTACACAAATTGTGTTTATAATAGAAGCAAATTATGGTGAGTGGATAAGCTACAATTTTTTTTAATCGAGTGAGCTAGGCAAATTATTTAAATTTTTTTTTTTTAAATTTAAATATTATCTATCGGCAAGAAATATTGCTTATTGCCTGTTCTATCGCATTTGCGCTTAGAAATAGTCAGTATTTGCAGTCGAAATAAAATTGAGGTCAACGTTAAGGTTATTGTTTTGAGTGCCGATTGCGATGGTGTTCGCCATTTTGGTTGATATAAACATTGAATTTAAAAATACTATCAGAATGTGTTTTATTATTGACTTGTCTATTGCTGTAATTTAAATTATATTTTATGTTTTTATTTTAGCATGATCAATTAATGGTATTTATATATTGCTAATAGTATTTTTTTTTGTAGAGCATTGAGTTTTAATTTTATATTTTTTGTTTATAAATTTTTATTTTAATCATATATTAACTAAAATTTAATTTTATATTTCTTTACAAAGTAATTATTTTAAATATTATTTAAATAAAATTAGAAAAAAATTACTTTATTGAGTATAAGCATTTAAAAGGCAAATTTTAACCAATATTTACGTGTACATAAATATTTACTTTTTTATCGCACAAATAGCTCAGAAATATAATTCAAGTTACCCTTTATCGAAAAAATGTTATTTCAAACAATTGATAGAATTATAGAAGAAAATAAAGTATTTTTTAGAAATAAAAACTATTTTACATTGTTAGCTATAATTTATTAAAAAGAAAAATACAATTTTTTCTATATTTTTTAAGCTTTATTTTTTTAACAAGCTATGAATTTTTTAATTTCTTAAACCCTGTCCTATAAAAGAAAAAATATTTACTTTTTTTTTAATAGATTAGTTTTAATCGATATTCAGTCACGCATTCATTGAATATTTAATTGTTATTTAAAAGGGTTCCGAAAAAATTAATCCTAAAATTCAATAGTATTTTCTGAATAGCATTTAAATATTTTTTCCATTTGTAAACTAAAAAATTTTACTTTTGAGCTTTTGAGAGCTCAAACCTTTAGGGCATTAGATATTGAATTTTGCGAATGACAGGGAAAAATGAAATTCAGTTGAAATTTAAGACTCTGAATAAGTATAAAAAATAATTTTCAAAAAGTTTGAGATTGAAAAATGATTTTATTTGTGAACGTTTTTTATTTTTCAACTTGAATTTTGTGTATCTTTTCGTCAGAAAGTTTTATGATTTTTGCGCAAAATTCAAATTTAATTTGTTTAAAAATAATGACTTTCATTAACTTTATTGATTATGCATTAATAGCACAAAAAATACGGCAATTTTCGGATTAAAATTTCTGAGTTTTTTAATTGCAATTATCGTGAAGTAATCTAAAAATTATAATTAGTATAAAAATCTCTCTAAAAAAACTTTTAATACTTTTATTGATTATTACAATAATAAATCCTTAATATTCATGACTTCTGTTATTATTTCATAATATTTATAATTACGACACAATTATCAGTTCAGAACTTTTTATGCTAATTAAAAAAATTTCAGACAATATTTTGATTGCAATTATTTTTAAGCAGAAAAGGTGTTCATAATAAAAAAGAAGGTATTTTAACATAATTTTCAATAACTAATTAATAAAAAACTCGATAATCTCTGCACCAAAAAAGTGACACAATAACAGTTTCTCTTTTGGTCATGAATTAAAAGTAAAGCGAAAATATAATATAGTGATTAAATTCGATGATAGCATGCATTAAGTCATAACTAGAAATTTGGTTATTATATTACAAAACATTGCATATTTATTACTTGAAAATATTTTGCATTTAATACCTTATGAAAAGTTATTTATAAGTATTTTTATTTATTTTATTATACAATATAGTAATTCCTTGTGAACTGACTATTCATTTCGTCTTAAATTTCAGTCCTTAAGGCTATTCATACTTTTAATGAAAGAATTTTTTTTTTTGAAAACTATTCTTTTGCTTTATATTCGTTGATATTTATAAAATTTAATTATATTTAATAAATTGTGTTATTCAGTCATTTACATAATATAAGGCAGTTATTAAAATACATAATTAGTTTTCATGTGTTAACTCATAATAAGTTCGTGTTATTATCGTTTTTCTTATATATTCTTATTTTTAATCTCTAGTTATTTCACTTGAGACTATCATTGAGTAATAATTTTTATTATTTTTCACAATCGTGTTGTTACTAAATATTAAAATTTGACTTTTTTTTAATACGTATTATAATTAGACTCGTTTTATGTCTAGAAAAACAGTGTCAACGCTGTTATGACGAGACTATGTTTTTTATATTTGTATAATATTATAGATTTTTGAAAACTTATTTTTCGCTAAATTTGTTTAATGTATTCATTAATGAATAATAGATTGTTTTTAAAAATGAGTTTTAGATATCTATTATGTGTGTATTTTATAGACCATTCACTCTATCGATCGAATTTTAATTTTTTAGATTAAATTTTATTTCGTAATAGTCATAAACTTTTTTTAATGAAATTTTTAATGAATTACTTAAAAACCAAAAGTAAAGTAAAAAATTAAAAACTTTCCATAAATTATTTTTAATGCTAATAATTGATAAATTATTTTCCACTAAACATAAGTAAACATAATATAATATTTAATTAACCATAAAATAGTTAATGCTTTGAATAATTAAAATTTTTAATTTGTTTTTATTCCTGTATTCAACATAAGCACTGATTTAAGTTTATTTCGAAATGATTTTTGTGTTATTAATAGTTTTTTATGATTTAAGAGATTTTCTCGAAAGCAATAACTAAAGAAATAAATTAAAACCTCAGAAGTCTATATCATTAGAATCTAAGAATATATTTTCGATGAGCGCTATATATTCAGAAGTAATCCAGTGAAACATTTACCGTATTTCACAGAATAGCGCCAAATAAGTGATAAGCAATGCCAAGAATATATCTATCGCTTATTCAAATCTTTCTCATACCTATGTATGTATGTATGTATGTATGTGTGTATGTATACCCAAAAATGTCTTCTCCCTCTCATCCTCTTAACTCTTTTAACTCCTGACATCAAAAGAGTAGTTGTAATAATTATTTAGTATATGTTACAGAACATAATTATTTTCAAACTTGTTTCACAACTCCATGTTAACGATCAGAGATTTTCTTCTTCTTCTTCTTCTTCTTCAGTCATTGAGAATAAAAATATTTCAATAAAAAAGATCAGATGAAAAACCAGAATATTTCCCCTCAATTATCAATCATTTCCATTAGTTTCATAACATAATCCATTCCTTGATTAAGATTTTGAAACAATTTTTTAGAAGAAGAAAATAATGATAAGAAAGCTAAAAGTTGAGGAATGTATTTCTCTAATGCATGGTTTTTCTCAAAAATAAAGTAAATTTTTTTGCTATTTTGCTCAAAATTGAATCCTCGAGAAGAACCGATATTAAAAACGGTACTTCTTATCAAAACATATTGCCATAGGAATAGCTTATCAGTCATCAGTGTCTAGATATACAGTTCATTGTTACGAATAGCTCTATAAAGCTCTATTAAAATGATGCTATTCTTACAGAATAAGCCCTAACCGAAGTTCTTTCATTACATTTATAGTATGTGTATATATCAGTGAAATATATCATACATATTATTGCTCAGTAAGTCATTCACTGGTTCGATGGCATTGACATTATAAAAGTTTACGTCAATATTTATTATTGTATACGTTTTGTATTCAATTTATGCCAAATTTTTCATATGTATTAAAAGCCTTCTGGAGTTCATCAAAACACAATTCACTAAATTGTTATTCACTATCCCTTTCAGAACCGATCTTAGGCCTAAAATTTTGATTCTTCAAGAATAAGGCGAATAATCTATAATTAAATGTTTTATAACATATATCATACGGCATGAAGTGAAGGAAAATAAGATCAATTAAGTTCACTGGCATTTGTTCAGAATTATATATATACAGATATATATCACTATAGCTATAAAATAATGTACAAGTATTTTGTAGCAGACCTTAAAAATCCTTTTATTATTAGTCGTTTCACTTCATATTCCTGAATATCAATGCGTTTCTTACTATTATTCACTTTATGTGATATCTTCTGAAATAAATTATATTTTTGTTATAAGACTTATCTGACGAACAAAATATTTATCATATGTCGCAATCTTGTCTCAGACCATTAGTATGTCTTCAGTTTATTATATATATATTATTTTTCGGTATTATTATTATTCTGATTGATTGCATTCTAGTCTTTAGTCTTTTATTCCGCTTAAGATTTTGTTGGACTTCTCTTTTAGTCTTGACTTTCAAGTTCTGCCTATTTATTGTCCCCATTATTGATGACCAGAATTTTAATATTCAATATTTTGTTTATATATTTTTGCAAAATAAATATCAGTATAAATAGCACTTTAGATAAATCGATTTAAATCTTGTTTCGCTTCCATTACTAACTTATACTTTAAAGAAAATTAATATTCTTTGAAAGAAAATTAATATTCTTTAAAAGAAAAGGATATTCTTGTATCAAATAATAAATGATTGAATTATTATTCAAGTTAGAGATAAGTCTAAAAATTTCTATACTAAGGAAAGAATTTCTAACTTTTTTTACTCTATGTCTCAAATTTCTAAAGTGAAAGGAAAATGAATGTCAGTCAGAATAGTGTACACAGACTTATATCATGTTTACAATAATGACTTACGCGTAAGGCGAAGGCAATGACACTGATTTGGTCATCATATAGTATTATGTATTGATTATCAGTACCTTTTTCTACTGTTTTTCTCAATTATAACATATATACATTAGTTATTTCTCAAACAAATTCCTCTCGAGTACGGGCTTTTACACATGCATTAACTCAAGACTTTGTTTTTCTCTCAGTATTTAAGTGGCGTTTCTCGATCTCAACTTTCAATCTCTACTTATTTTTCAACTTAAATAACTTTTTCTTTATTTTTTACTACTTTTCCTCTTAAGCCGATTTATTTGTTGCCAGAGATAGACAGAGACTCACAGACATTAGAAATAGAGAAACAAAGAGAAAGACAGAGAGAGACAGACAGAGATAGAGTGAGAATCGGAGAGAAAACTCATTTAATATATGTTTTAACATAAGTTGAAGACAGAGAGAAATTTTATTTGACATGTGATATACTGTAGAAGAAAAATCAGAGAAATCGGTCATTAAGTTAGTGTTTCTGACAGAACAATACTAATGATCATTACAATTGCTTTAAGATTTGTTATTCATATCCCATATCTTATTAATTTGAATGTATATTCACTTACATTTAATAATATAAATTGACGTTAAGTTAAAATAATATACAGTGTATATGTCGGCAGAGAAGCAAATCTCATAAGTATGAGAAATAAAATTTATCGCTATAATGGGTTACAATATATCTTTAGATGTCATTTAAAATAGTCGTTTCTCTCTGTTATATGAAACAAATGCAACATTTCTCATAATTTTAATCTTTTAAGTCTCCTTATCATAAATTATTTAATTTTTACATTTATTTTGGTTTTTCTCTAACGCACGCATTTATTACAACAATTTAAACAAATTTTTTTAACCCAAAAACATAAAGATTAATATATTTCTTGTGTAATATATTTCATTCATCACTAGGTTTTGAATATATTTCTGTCAGATTTTTTCTTTTTATTATAACAAATATTCTGATAAAATGCCATTTTATTTCATATTCACATTCATTTCATATATTATTTGATATAAGAATGGAATTAATGTGAAATTGTTTGCATGATTTTTAATGAGATAATTAAACCAATTTTATTTAAATCAGTAAAAACTCTTAAATAGACTCCTATGTAATTGTTTTGTCTCTTACGCTATAATAAACACCATTACCATAATAGTCTACTTATAAAAAAGGTTATCAGTCATAACATTTGATAATTATTATCCAATTGTAATCATTTTTACTATTTTTATCTTATTTACAATAGAATTTGTTATATATGTTAATAAATTATTTTTTCATATCACTATATTATCAATAAATTAATAACTATTAACTTAGTTTACTGAGTGATTGCTATACGGTCTACAAGTATTTCACTAAAAAATCAATTGCAAGTAAAAGTTCAAAATTTTTATGAGAAGTTTACGCAATGGATGTTTGTTTTCGACTTTTGATCAAATGATTTATTCCTATCACTAAGCGGCAGAAGATATGCATATATTTTGCCGTTTGGTTATCTTTAAAGAAAAGATACTTTTTCGGCAAAAATTTTAATAGACTTAGCTCTCAGTCTATTAGCTTTTACGGCAAATATCACTAAAAACATCACATTTTTTCGATTCAAGCTTAACAAATGTAAACACCTGTGAAATTCAGGTTCATATATATCTGATGTATAAAAATTCATGATTTGTTTCTTAGTATTGAAATGTTTTTTGAATAAATGTTTATTTTATTACACATTTAATCAAAATATTTATTAAATAATTAATTTTTTTCTCATTTGATTACAGGTTTAACAAATGCTGTATGTCTTGTGAATTGAAAAGCTGCACAAAAAAGTTTAATTTTAGTTTTACATCGCTATCAACTTCATCATCATCATTATTATTACTGTTATTATTATTAATAATTAATATTGCATTTATCGGAGACCTTTTTGTACTATTAAACAGTGCTATTATTAAAGATGAATGTTGTGCCCAATGATATTGGAAAGAAGCGCAGGAAATCAGACTCCAAACAACACATCCAATTGTAAGCTTAATTAATTCAGCTGAGCCTTAAGTTAAATTTCAAATATAATCCGCCAAAAAGTTTACCTCAAATTTGTTATTAATTTTCGTATTTAAATATCAACCCCTAATTCAAAAGCGATCTTCAGCTTTGAATTTAGAAAAAAACTAAAAAATAGTTTATAAAGCGCTCACTTTGTATTTCATGACTGTTATGCTATTATTAAGGCTATCATTAATTTTGGGCCCAATTTTTTTTATTTCCAAAACTTCAATTCTGTTCTCTTCTCTACCTCTCTCTCTCCCCGATTTATTATAATAGCCTTAAAAGTAAAGTAAAACAACATTTTATTCATATTAAAACTTAAACTGTATTATTATCTGCAGTGTATATCAGAAATTACTAAAAACTAAAGAAGAATTTTAATACTTTTAATGCTAGTGATAAATAAAAAAGAAGAAGAGAATCAAAACTTATTAAATTTTTAGACTTATATAAAAGTCATGTCTAGTTTTTTTTCTTCGCAGAAAAATTACTCGAATTATTAACCCATAGAAAGTCGTTGGCGTTTAAGTCCAGTAAACCCTAACTATAAATGACTTGTTAAACAAACTTCACTTTTAGTCTGCGCTCTATTCCTATCTAAAGAAATATATCAACAAAATAATAGTTAAACAAAATAATTTTTACCTTCAGTAAGAAATTACTAACAATAAAACAGAAAGCAATATATAATACATCTTATCTGTGTTCTAATAAAATCATATATTATTGCATCCAAATTAAATAGAAATAAGAAATAAGAAATATTCCTCAGGTATAACATAATGATTACCCTTTTTATGGTGTAAAAGACATGTAATATTTAAACAGACAATTTCATAATAATTGATGTTGAAGCAATAGAGTAGGCGGTAATGAGTTCATTGATTCTCTCGTAAAATTATATTTAAACTCTAATGTATAGCCCTTTACCAGCCCTTTACCTTGTTTAATGTTCACACTCTCTTATCGTATATGTTTGATCATCATCTCTGGGTCTTTACCCAACTGTTTCTCTATATCGCTATCATTCACCTATTTTTCACGTTTTTGAATTTTTTATATCAAAGAATTTTTATTTCTATGAGTTCTCAACAACTGAGTAAACGCATGGCTAGTGTTTAATGAATATTAAATGCATTTTTCACTTGTTTTGTCGTCTTATTAGGAGTTGTCAAACCTTATTATGTACACTAATTTCAACCTCTTCTCCATTACCAGTTTTTACTGTTTTTTAAACCCTAACCATTTTTTTCTATACATAAATAAGTCTTTGTTCAAAAAGTATTCAAATTATTTTTCAACTGAATATATTTCAAAAATAAGCGTCACTTTTGATAAATCGTTAGAACTTTTATAATTACAAATAATAATCAGATTTTTTTCGACTTTAAAACAATGAGAAGTTTTTTCTCATATACTTAGTATGCGATATATACTCTTTAGCAATAAAATTCTGAAACCAACTCATAAGATAGTAATGTATCAAAACTTTTTAATGTTCAGTTCACAGCATTTGTTATTAAATGCAATTATTTTAATAATAGTTTAGTTGTAAAAAATTATATAAACAATTTTCCGACCATTTATATAATATGGCAGTGACTGCTATCCTTATTGTTATTATTGTCTAGTCTTATATAATATTATATAATTTTTTCAAAAAACCTTGACTTTAATACTGAAAGCCGGCCGGCGTTTATTTATTTATGTAATTTTTTTCTCAGTTTTCTCTCAATTTTCGTTTTCCTCTTAAGCTAAGGCACAGAAATTTTTTAGCAATCAATCAAAGTCTACAGAAAACGATTTTTAATTAGTTTTTAATTTATATGAATATGAAAAATATTTATATTTTAATTTTGTTTCTCAACTAATGTAACTTATAAACAGATTTGAGTCACACTTAATCAACTCGTGTTTTACACTATTGTAATGTTAAACACATTTTCCTTTTGAAATTATGGAAATTTAAAATTGTTTTCCTCAAAAGTTTCGTTTCTCTTACATTCTTCATCAGCTAACAGATAGTTCCTTACGTTTGATGTCTAACTCTTTTATTGAGAATTTTATTTAATCTGAGTTTTGATATCAAAGCATATCTTATTATTGATTGGGAATTATTTCTAAATTTTGTGGTTATTTTTTCAAAATCTAATATTTATCTAAACTTAAAAATGTTTTAATTATCTCTATATAAATAATTTATTATTAATAACTATTAAGAATCAAATGAAATTTTCTTTAATCAATTATTTAAACTCAGATCAAATGACTATCGTTTTCAGCAGGTTTTTAGTGATTTGTTCATAGCTTTAATAAATTAGATATCCTTTGAAAATAATTAAATTAAAAGCCATACTAAAAAAGTAATTCTTTTTATCTAAATCTAAAATCTAAAAAACAAATGTTATTCCCAGAAAACCATAATAATTGTGACGACAAGTATTTAATTAATAGAGAGTTCAAAACACAGTATAATAACAAAAGGTGTAAAACAATTTGAAAATTAACTTAATTAACAAAATAATAATAATAATAATAGTAATAATACTTAAACCAAAAACTGATTACAAGCGCATTAATGCATTCAATTAAGTATAATAAACAAGTCTGACATAAAAGCTTATAGTTTACTAAAAATATAAACAAAAGGGTATAAAACTAAAGCCTTAATGAAATATTTCTCAAAATTGAATTAACAGGAATAAGTGCCTGAATGAGAAGAGACGTCGAGAGCAAGAGAACATATATATAGAAGAGTTAGCAGAGTTAATATCTGCTAGCCTTAGTGACATGAGTTCATTATCGGTCAAGCCTGACAAGTGTGCCATATTGCAAGAAACTGTTAAACAAATTCGCATCATCAAACAACAAGGTATAGTATCCACCATGCCACTCACTTGTGCCTTTGTCAACTCAGCCTTTTTTATTTAATGCGTCTATTTTTCGAAGTCAATACTTTTTCTGTCAGCTGTATATCTTTCTCTTTCTCTCCCTCTGTCTGTCTGTCTCTCTCTCTTACTCTCTCTTTCTCTCTCCCTCTGTCTGTCTCTCTCTCTCTTACTCTCTCTTTCTCTGTCTGTCTGTATGTCTGTCTCTCTCTCTTTCTCTATCGGTCTGTCTGTTTGTATGTTTCTTTCTCTGACGCAAGACTTGCTAATAGTCGGGCTCTTTTTCTGACCCTTATATTTATCCGATTTAATAGATTTTTTCGCCTCTTTTTTCTATTACTTTTATTGTTATATTTTCAATATCTGTCTGTTTGGCTCTAATCGAGATTTATCTGTCTGTCTCTATTCTTGTTTCACATGAACCCAACATTTTTTCACTTATCTGTTTTTAATTCTATTTTATGCCACAATTAAATAGATTCTTATGAATGCCTTTACTTAATGAAAATTTGTAATTAGTGTAAAGTTCTTAAAGTCAAGTCTTAAGTCAATATTTAAAAAAGTTCTTTGGTTAAGATTTTTATTAGTTTTTCATGCATTGAATTTCTCTTGATTTCAGATTTGATTTACGATTGCGTTTAAAAAAATCGTTAACTTTTTAGACATTGAGCTCTGATTGAAATTTGATTTATTACTAGTTATTAACTATAATTAAATTACTGCTAATTAGACATCTTTTTAATACCAGCTCTGTCTCAATTATTTTTCCAACTGATTCAGAGCGAGAAGTTGTACATTGAGTTTTCGCACTGTATTTAAGATTTAATTCTCAATTTGCGTTATTGTTATTGCGAAACAAAATTAATTTCTTCAGTTCATTTGGCAAACGATTCGTTTATTTTTTATTTCTATTAAATTACATAAACTTATAGTACATTAAAGTACATTACATCAGAATTTCTGATATAAAAACAGCAAATTATTTAATTATCATTAGTTTTTCAATAGGTTTCAATTATTTAAAAAAATGTTTGTCAGTATATAAGACTTTATTCAGATATAAAACGAAAAAATAGAAATTCTTAGAAAATAATAATAAGGAGTAATTAAAATTTAAAAATCTGAAAACAATGAGGGTTTTGCCACTTTATAGTCTTTAGCTATTGTGTTGTTGGCTTATTATATAAACACATTTTATGCAACGCTAATCAATAATTTGCATAATTTTTTATCAACGAACTCATACATAAATCTTTAAAATAGAGAGCTCTTTCTTCAGGTTTCCCAAAGGGCTACAAAAGAAAAGAAATTGAAAAGAAATAATTTCTTTAGGTTCCAGAAATTGAGCCAAAACTATAACTAATTTTTTTTATTGCCACTACTTTTTGGCTAAAGTTTTAGGCTTTTTGTGTGTGAACTATCACTACTATCAGTATAAGATATATAATTATTTAGTGTAAATAGACGTCTAAATTGAAATAATAATTTATTGCACTCTACAATTTATTATTATCTACAATAAGTTTTACTTTTAAAAAACGGTATATCAACTTTCTGGTACTGATAACTTAGTCCTATTTGACTAGAATTAAATTAAATGCTAGACTAATATTTTTCAGCTTTAAAATCCATTTAAATAATTTGTCATTAAAATAGTCGTAAACTTATGAATTGCTTTTAGTATTTTTTAAAAAATAAATTAAATAAATTAAAGCCTTTTTTATCTGTTAATAAGTCAGACAGTTATTATGATTAGCATTGTCTAAACTAACGAGTAAGACATCCTTTAAGGCATTAGAGCTTAAAAGTTTAGAAGTTTTATATAAAAAATTATTTAAATTGGATTTTATTACGAAATTCTTTATCTTTTGATGAGTTTTATGATAAACATTTGACGTCTAGACTACTGAAGCCAATAACGAAAGATTTACGTTTTATATTTACATAAAACAAAATCTAATTTCTAAACAAGATGTAGATTTTTAAGAACAAATGCTCTGGCAATTTCACTTAGTGCTTAAAGTTAATGCTGTTTTATTTAAGAGAAAATTGCTTTGCCTCTAATTTATAATAGTTAGGGAGATTTTTATGCATTTTTTCTTAATATACATGTAAGTACGCACTAAACATTTTGTTTATTTTTGAAAAAAATTATTTTAATCAATACGTTTATGCTCTAAAGTTCAAAATATGCAAATTCGTACTTGCATTGAAATCTGATCACTAATCATATGTCTTGAATATGAATTTTTTCTCACGATATTTCATTAAACAAACAAAAGTTCGTATATAATAAACTTATCTAAAAAAGTCAAACTCTTGAATCTGATTTCAATATAATTATGAGCTTTAAGTTTAAAAATTTTTTTTTTATAAAAATGTTAACAAAAGAAAATTTATTCAGCCTCTGAAATATTAGTGATTCTCAAGATTTTTTTGTGCAATCAGTAAATCAAATGAAACAAAATCTTTGGTTTGGCGATAAAATTTCAAGTGTCATATAATGGCTGAGACAAAATTCAAATTTATTTTACTTGCGGGTCAAATGACTTAAAATATGCAGAATATATGTATAAATAATATATGTATTGATTTCACAGTTTATTATTGATGTTCACCGGTCTCTATTGACAAATACATAATTCATTAAACCGCTGATTAAAACAAAAAAAAAATAATTTAATATTCAAAGTTTAACTTATCTATTGAGTCACTCTAGAGTGAGGTCAAAAATAGACTTGAAAAGTGCATATTTTCTCTAGTGATATGACCCTTAAGTTTTAGTATTTTTCTAATATGTATTAATATTTTTAATTATTTTTTAAATTATTTGAATTAATTAAAATTGAATTGACAACAGATTGTGAACCATCGGATGACTTGCAAGCATCAGAGGTGTCATCCTCTAGACCTACTATTCTTGCAAACGACGTTTTGGGTCCATTATTACTCGAAGCACTCGATGGTTTCTTGTTTATCGTCAACACTGATGGCATAATTGAATTTGTCAGCGAAAATGTCACTTCATTTCTCAAATACGCTCAAGTAATCAGACCCTAAAAACCCAAATTTTGTACTTATTTTTTTGGGAAATGTTTGGTTCAATATCTTTAGTGTGAATCGAGAATCAAATTAATTGTAACCCTTTTTCTGTAGTCAAAAAAAGTTTCTGATTTATGTTTACTAAAGAAAATAAATGAGAGATTTATTCAACAACTATGAGTTATATTCGCGTAAATTTGAATATATTTCTAGGATTTTAATCCCATTTAAACTTAGAAAAGAGCTATTTGTCAATGAAATAAAAAACAAAACAAAAATTATTGAGAAAAAGTAAAATTTTAACTTTAAAATAGTTGACATATCTCATAAATAACACTACATTTATCATAGTTTCCTAATAAAACTCAACCCTAATAAACTCAACCCTAATATGAGAACATTTACATATCTTGAACCAAACTATTAAAAAAAAAATTTACAAAATTAAACCAAAATTGATTACTAATTACAATAATTAAAATCTAAAACAGAGTGAACTCGTCGGCAAATCTATATATAATATAATACATATTGGAGATCACCCAAGATTTAGCTCTAATTTGCTGCCCATGTCCGCTATCGGAAACGGATTTGGTTGGTCTGAAACACAAGCTTCTACTTCATCGACAACAGCGACTCCGTCAAAGTCGCGCTGCTTTAACTCTAGATTCTTAGTCAAACCGCGCGAAGAAGACGACAACTTCAGCGATTGCGATGACTCTGACCCTGAGTTTATGTCATTAATGAATTCGGCGATCAGTTCGAAAACTCGAGACAAACTTTCGCCACAGTATGAGAATATGCAGATATCGGCAGTTCTCGTGCCCTCATTAGAATCAAAACGAAATTCATCGACTGGTAGTTCAACGACAACAACCACGTCCGCGGACGAGAACTGTTTAGTCTGTGTCGCGCGACGTATTCCGGCCACTGAGAAGTCGGCCTCTAATGTTGTTGTGGAACAGTTCACCACTCGTTTAGATCTCACTGGAAAAATATTAGCTATCGATACCTCTGGAGTGTCCTCCACTTATTCGCAATATTTGAATAAGGATTTGGTCGGAAGAATCATTTTGGAGTTGTGTCATCCAAATGACTTCCCTAGAGTTCAGTCCCATCTTAAGGAAACTCTGTCCACGAGGACTAATATCACCAGTGGTATATATAGGCTAATGGTATGGCAATTATTTTTTAAATATACTTTTCTTAATACTAATTATTTTTTAAATACTCTTTTCTTTATATTAATTATTTTTTAAATACGACTTTCTTTATATTAATTATTTTTAATTATTGACATTAAATCTATTGATAGTCAAAAAGGGTTAAATGTTTGGTTTATTAACCGTTATTAACCAGTTATTAACCAATATACAAATTGATTCAATTTATTGGATAAAACATTTGATAATTATTATCTGATTTCTAAAAATATTTTAAGAAAGTTTCTCAAAATTTGAATCATTAATTATCATTACTATAAGGAACAAATCAAACAAATCTAAAGAGAAAATATACTTATCTGTCAATCCATACATAGTGAAAATGAAAAATTATTTGAACTAATAATCTATTAATGTTGTGTCTATAGGTGGCTAACGATAAGTACGTTCACGTGCAGACTAAGTCAAAGATGTTCGCGGGCTCACAAATGTCAGAGCCGTCCGACTTCATAATGGCCACCCATTCCATAATTAGAGATTCAGAGAACTCCTGCTCTTCAGAGGCGTCCTCTTCGCGCGGCGGAACACCCAGTCCTATAACAACGACTACATGGGCTGGCAATCCGACCTTCTCGAGCACTATCGCCAATCCAAGTGGTCAATTGGCTAATTGTAACTCATCTTCTGGTAATCTGATCTCTTCTATCAGTTCTAATTTGCTCACTGGTAGGCAAACACCGGGTATAGCATTAAATCAGTGGCTGAAACAAATACTAAACAAATGCCACTTTATATTTAAATTATTTCCTAATCGTATCATTTTTAGTAGACTTTTGTAAATATAATGCTTTTAAGACTTCATAA
>JAUJYT010000536.1:0-17691 GCA_033996565.1 Nanhermannia nana
TTCATTTGTGATATATGATATAGCTCTTCCTCAGAAAAATATGTGTTTGATTTGTTTATAAAACATATATTATAAAAAAAACTTTTTAATCATACAATAACTAGAAGCGCCGGCCCGCATTCGCGGCCCTAAATTGCGAGTTACTTTCCGTAAAATTGAAATAAGTCTATAAATTAAAATTATGCCAATTTTTATTTTTAACCCCTATAACAATATAAATCTCAAATGAATGTATATGTTTAAAATACTCTGCCTTTGAGTCAATATAACTTTTACTGTAAACAGTACTCTCAATTTTCACGTTCATATTTGAAGCCGTTACTGACAGACAGACTTAAACTTTTTGCTTAGAGTATAGATTATTGGAGATATTATGTATTAATTAGTTTTCTGCCTTAGAAACCAATCTCATTATGAGGTGAGTTTCTGAGGCTGAGCTATATCATAATTGTTTGCGCAAAAGTAACAAAGTTTTTATTATTTGTTTTTAAAGTTATATAATATTTGTAATAATATAATTTGCAATAATAAACATGTGAAACAAGAGCCGAATGTGTAGCACAGCATCGATTCAGCCTAAACACAGTCCAACTTTGACTGTAATGCAAAATCTGACTTTTTGTCAGTCATTAAAGTATTGCCACTGAAGACGAGTACCGGAAGATACTGTACTTGAAACCTACTTCTCGTACTGTCAAATACTAAACTACTTTAAAGTTGTGCTAAATATATATAATTTCTAATAACATTTGTTTAGACTATTGGTTAACTAAGTGTACGGTTCGAGCCGTATGCTTATAAGTTAAAACAGCAGTTTATTGCATATAATTCTATATTAATATTAAATAAAACCAAATATTCTCAAAAGTGCATTAAATTTAATTAATTTCATTTCTATGCATCGCTTTTCTCCTTTCCTTAAACTGATTTTGGTATTGAAAAGAATAATAACTGGTTTGAAGAGAAAAGAAACAATAATTAGTTGGTTTAGCATTAAGTCAATACATTGTGGAGTTATTTCATTGAGACGTTATTTGTGTAAATAATATAGAATTCTTAAGATTTGAATGTACTTATAGATAAATGAAAATAATAAACGTTAGACAAAAGTGAGCGCTTACTAAACAGTTATAGAAATATGGGCTTTTGTTTCTAAAGTGGCCCGAATGGGGTTACGAGACAGCATTCTAACAGTGCGACTTTTTGAAACACGTGCCTAGCGCGTTCTGGCAAACCTAACCTAACTAAACTAAATTTAATATGTTAGCTTTAGCATTAAAAAAAGACAAACAAAATTTGAAATAAATTTAGAGCCGGTAGGACTACATCAATATTTGAGACACTATTCGAATAGTGTTATCGAAATTAGCTATCATTTGATTTTTCAGATGCTCCCCCACTTGCAAAAAGTAATCACGTCTAATTTACAAAAGGGGCGTATCAAGTGGATAAGTAGGTGTAACTAGGTGTAACTAGGTACTAGGTGTAACTCTAAAATTTGATGTTTGTATATTTGCAATTAAAAGTTATTTACAATTAGAGGACACTCTGTATTATATGCAAATATTTATAAATTTATTATTTGTTGCAAATATTCTCTAGTCTTATAAATAGTTTACTTTTTTTTATCAACTTTAAGTGAATTCACATTTTATTTAATAAAATAGAAAAAATTATAAATATTTGTAATTATTAGTAATAAATTAATAGAAATTAATCAAATATTTAGTGAAAAGTGAGTAAAACTTTAATTAAAACAAAATAAATCTTACTTTGAGTTAAACACCAAATAGAGAAAGCTTTAAATGAGTCAACACTTAGGTTATAAAAATTCATTTGAGTTCAAAATGACTTCAAATCGACTGCAAAAGTAATACTAAAACGTATAGAAATCGAGACAAACAGCGTTAAAAATAGGGCTTATGTTGACGTAGAGCTGCTCTCAGCCAATCAGTTAAAAGAGATTTCAACTCAATAAGAACGGAGAGAACGAAGTCATCTTTTATTATATCGAGAATCGAATATCGATATCGAAAACTAGTTGTAGAGTAAATAGCATTCAATGCACAGGTTTTACATTTGTATTGCAATTAATATAAAGAATATAAATGCATGAAAGCGTTGCAAACCTGCAACATAGTTATGCGACATATGGTCTGCTTTTATATCAAATAATTTAGAGCTAGGAAACTATGAAACCATAAACTATTATAAGAATAGTTTAATTATTAAGAAATACACTAAATTCTAACTTATATTTTGGAGTCAAAGATAATATGAAGGAAATTCTCAACAATTACTATAATATTTAAGGCACTGCCGGAGTCATAGGAGTAACAGTCCCCCCAAGGATTTTAGAATGCCATCACCATTTCAAAGATAGATTGTTATATCAATAAATTTAAATAACTTTTATTAAAATTACAAAATTAATTGTTTTGTAAAATTGTATATAAAATGTCTTAACTTTTGTTTAATAAATCTCGATCTTAACATAATTTTTTGAATTTAGTCCCCCCTCACCAAAAAATTAGGGGTTAATGCAGTGATTCGAGGTGAAGGCAAATATAACCAAAGCTTTACATGGGGAGGGGGAAGTGGGAGGGCAGGTATGGGCAGAATTGTTGAGCATTTTTTATGAACTGTTTTAAGCAAAAATACAGGAATTATTGCCGAATAATAACTGAAGTATTTAAAGCATTTTCAGGCAGTGTAGGTGTGAAGTAATTTTAAAAAGTATCAAATCTTGGAATCTTCGTATGTCTGGCCTCCGATTTTGGGTACGGCAGTGGTGCAGGGACTCATATGTTCCCAAAATAATACATGAAATGTAAAAAATAAAATTAGACAAAAAATGACTGACATAGCCGTTATAACGGACTTAGCGACGGGACTTTTTGGTTGCTGTCATCAAATATTTTTGTCAAATCCCATACTCTGCCCATACTGTGTGCAGAATGATATGCACACACAGTGCACACCCAATGTAGTGCACACATATCTTAAATTCTGCATTCACTCACTTAGGTAGCGTCCATTAATTACGTTACGCAAAAAGGGGTCGGTAGGGGTCTGAGGCACTTGTTACCAGAGTTATATAGAGAGGGTAGGTATGAACTGTATTGTACGCACATTTTTTTTTATCAATATATTTGAAGCAAAAATACAGAAATTGCCGAAAAATAAATAAATTTTAGTGAAATAAATCGACAAAACAATGTAACGTTCACCATAGGGGGAGGTAGGGGTCAAAGCTAAGTGTTACCAATGCGTTATATGGGGAGAGTGGGTGTCAAAAATAGCCCATTTTGCGTAACGTAATTTATTTAAAATAAATTCAATAATAAAGCATTGAATTGATGTAAACATAAGACAGACTCAAAACAGCAAAGTTTTCAATAATTTAAATGTATTGATAATTAATTAAATACCTGTGAGAGCAGTGATGAGCATATCGTCGTACAGAAGAGTGAACCAGTGGTTAGTGTTCGCGCGTCAGTGGTATATATACGACGCCAAATGGCAGGACGTGTTCGACTCGTCAGAACTGATCGCAAGATATCTTCACGGAAGACATAAACCCATTTACGACACAGAACAGGACTGCGGAGACCACGTGGTCGTTATCAACGCGAGACACGTGGCGATGCCGGGCAACGAATGGCGGTACAGGCAGTACTACCACCACACACACTATGCTGGCGGTAAACACTGGGCCGCAGCTCATGAGTTGCATAATAAGGATCCCACTCTTGTCTTATACAAAGCCTGTTATAAGTCTGTCGGAAATATTGGACTCAAGAGAATGGAACTGATCGCTAGGCTTCATCTCTATCCCGATGAGACCGTTCCTCAACATATTATGCGTAACATTAGTGACCAAATCAGACAATTAAGACCTGTCCACAAACAAATCAATCAATATTCTCAACAAGAAGTCAACAAATTTCCCAAAATTTTTGATTATCCCGAAGACTATGCCATCAAATAATTTAATTGACTTTACATTCGCTGTATTTTTAAATTAGTTTTTGAAAAAATGAGATCAAAATCAATAAAATAGTTATTAATTATTAGTTTATTGTAATAATAAAAATGAGAAATGATTACAAATTGAATTGAAAATAAAACAATACATTAATTCGTAACTATTAAAGGCTGTTCTCATTTGATCTTAAGGTATAATAAGCTGTTTATAACTGGTTCCGAATCACAGTGAGAACACTCATCAAACTTACTTTAGGGCACGTCTTAAGACAGTATATCGATAACAAATGTAATGTTAATTTTGATGTATTGTCGGAATTGTTTTCGATATTTGGGTCTCACGTCAAATGGTTTGATAGAAAGTGTAAGACTAAGTGAGAAGACAAACCTCAAACAGGTTTTATATACAGTACAACAGTATATCTCTTAAGAATCAATGAGACATCCCTTTAGACTTGTATTCTTCTGAGATCCACTTTATCGAGAATAACAAGTGGTTTAAGAGAATCTGCAAATTGTTTCATTTCGTCCGCGATCGAGTCCTGACCCGCGGGAGCGTTAACACTGAGTTCAACCAAATATGACTGCGAGAGCGGTTCCAAACTATCAGTATTTGCATTGGACTGAACCCTAAAGAGTTTGGCGACAATGACTTTCATTCTTCCCTTTCTAAACATATATCCCTTTAAGACGAACTCATAGTCGAGTTTGAATCCCATATCAATGAGGAATTGGACGCAATTGTTAGAAGTGCTGCAATCGATGCAATTCCTCACAATCGTTGCCCTACTCTTGTCGCCCAACTCTTGTTGCCCTAAATATCTCAAGTGGTATGGATTGCTGTTGTGATCCAAAGACTTCCTCACCCGTAAAGAGGTGCTCGAACCACTCGCCGACCTGATCGTGTACACCATTTCGTGGTCGTGAAACGTCTCCGGCGGAGAGTCGGCGTTATCACAAAAACCACGCAATTTGTGCAGTAATGCTTCACATGAATCGTCTAAAATACTGCCCTGAAGTAAGTACTCCTGTTGTGGCACAACTGATCCACTTCTTCGCATTGGCATCGATTCCATTAAATTCATTTTCAATTTGTTCGAGTTTAATGTCTTTTCATTTAATTATTTTGAGTCTAAATATTTATTCAATCTTTTAATGCACTCAAAGGTCTCACATATAATACGACATCAAAAACACAAAACAAATTGAATTTTGGTTTTAACTAAAGTTCGTAAAACTTTTAATTAATAGTGTTATTCAATTTTAGTAATAATAATAATTGGCTTAAATAAGCCTTATGTGAAACCCAATCAATAACTAACAAATCTATTATTAAATATTGAATAAATGAGCGAAATATCAATTGAAAGGTTAGTTAAATGACAAACATTTGAATAGCGGTCATAAACTTGTTAAATATGCTCTAAAATGAATAGTTTGTAACTTTAATTGATTGACATTTGAATATTTGGTAACTCTTTTCTCATCTCATCCTAACCTATACAGTAAACGTCTTTGGCCTGAGTATAATGTGGAATAAAGCCTAACTATTGTATTAAAAATATGAGTACTACGTATAGCCAAAAAATGCTTAAATTATCATTTATTTTAGTTTTTTGCAAAATCTCATTACAATCTTTTCTGACATTATATATCATATGAAAACTTTGACAAAACTCATAATTTAAAAAATCACTTTAATCTATGTTAAAGAAATTAACTAAAAATATCTGCATATTTACTAATAGTTTATATTTAATAATATAAGTAAAGTTCATAAAATACAAGTTATATTAAAAGTTAATAAACTGACTCAAATTTTAAGAAAATTATGATATAATACAAATCATTTTTATAATCGAAAAGACTTCTGAGCAAAGAGTTTGAAATAATCAACAGTCGATATAATGCTATGATTTGAAATCAAAATATCTGTTACTTTTTTGTACGATTTTCAGTTTGACAGATAAATTATTAATTTTCTTAATCTTTATTAATTGTAATCAAAATTAAAGGTAAACTTAAACTACGTATAAATTATAATAATTGCCAATTAGTTGCCGCCAAATTGCTCGATATTTCCAACGCGTGAGCAATTTGTTCGGGTATACCGTGTCTTAACCAAAGTCTGTGTAATTCAGCATAAGATGAACGACAGAGATGTAATGGATTGCCGCGAACTAATCCCTGATCTGTTTCTCCGTATTCGTCAATATAAGGCGGCGCCAAATAACAGCCTATTATTTATATCAAATTAATTATTAGAATATTGTTTTGCAATTTTTATTAGAAAAATATTATAAACCAAACCTTTAGTTTTTCCGGCGAGGAGTAATATTTTGCAGTCTCTTATTCTAAGAAATATTCCAATACCAGCGCCACAGAAGTGTGAATGCCATGTGCAGGATCCGACCATTATTCCCTCGAGATCTTTTTGGCAGCAATAGCTTTGAGAACATAGTATAGTGCCGCAAACCTATCAACAAAATTCAATGCTATTTATTGTACTTTTTATTTGATAAATAAAACCAATTATTGTTAATTACCAAACACATGGTTGGAGAGCGAGAATCATCTCCATCAGAGTTGGGACAAGTGAATTGTGAGACACTATTGATTAGATCACTGTAATCATTGGGTAATTCAATGAGACTGTTGAGAGAGTGCGGTTGGACTATAAGCTTAGGCGGAAAATCAATGGGAGAGACAAGTTCTACGTTCTGATTGCATATCAAATGAACTCTTGGATGTCGTGACCAAATGAGTGCCAACTGTCGAAGTGATGGACATTCGAGTAAACTTGAAAAGTTTGGACTCAATCCTAAGTATTGGCAAAGAATGTCATACTCTTCTGTTGGACTCAATAAGTGGGTGTAATTGTCTTTTAATCGTTGCGGAGGCGATACGTTTGTCAGAAAGTGAAAGAAGAGAGCAGTGGACCGAAGAAAAGGCAACAAATTTGACTTAATTAACAAATTAATTTGTGCTGCAGAGGGTATCGTATGATTGCTTAAACCGGAAGCTATCACCACATCTGAATAAAACGAGTGTAATATTGAATATTTCTCACTATTTTGACTGATAGACTCGTCGGTTTCCATCGGCTCTTCAGTATAATTAGTAGACTTTTGAGTCAAAATTATCTGAATATAAATTAAATCAATTAACCTGTGATTGAGTGAAAGAATAAACAAAATGAAATACCTGTACGACATGAAAGACTAATAACAAATCAATATAATGTTTATCTGAGACATTGCCCAAAGGCATAGAATATAGTTTGCCATTAGAATCACAGTCATTCTCAAACAGATAAAGAGATGGTGTCGTTATAACAAGCGATATGAGAAGAGACAATGGGTCCAAATCTAGACAACAGTTAGAGCTCGCGATATGATAATCGTTGACCAGAAGGTATCTTAAAATCCTAATACAGTGACTTTTTATAACAGCGTCGCTAAAAACAGCAATACTTGAACCAATATAGCGAACCATTGCTTGCAAACAATTGTATTTTCGTGATGAGAGGTCACCGAAGATTGGCTTCTCCTCTATTCGTAGCATTCGTTCAATTGAATGGAGAGTATAAGCACACGCCCAATAAGATAATAGAGACACTCGATCGTCATCAGGATTAGGATTCGTTCCAAGAGATGTCTAAATAAAGATCATTATTAAAAAGAGTTGTTTGTAATAAGTTATAAAATTGTTTAAATACTTACAGTATAGACAGACTGAGAAAAATTTTTCATAACATCGATAAGAGATGCCGAAAGCTCTTCATTTTCGACTAAATTTTCCTGATATTCTTCAAACAATTTTTCAAGACTTTCTTTGGCCTCAAGCGGAACGTTAACTAATATTTCTTTGAGATGTGGCAAAAAACGACAGACAAACTTCTCTCCAGTTTCTGCTAAATATAAAACACAATTATAACTGTTTGAAAAAATGAAATTAACAAACAAACCACTCATAGAGAGATCTTTAATCCAAACGGGATTAGCCTTTTCGACGACTGCGTGTAACCCTAAGAGCCAGTGAGACATAGATATGTTAGACCTGGTTTGGGAGCGTTTGCTTTCAGTATTTATCGCTGGTATGATCGGTATAACAGAGTTACTCAAACATTCACAGAGTGGACAAAGAAACTCGTGTTTATCGACATCAAAGCTAACATGTCTGCCATATCTTATAGGACGGCGTCTTTCTTTTGCGAGCACTGAATCGAAAAACTTTTGCCAACAGTCACTATGCATGACATGACCGCAAGTGCTTATATGTGGACCAAAATATAAATCAGAAGTTACGAAAAGTGGATCAATATTTTCGCTGTCATTCCATAGCTTTCGTTCTCTATTTTTAGACAAAACGGTAGATCTTTGGATAAATGCCGATAATACTAAACAACGACCAGTTATGGTCACTTCTTGTTCTTCCCGACAGAGAATACATGTGTGAACTTCATTAATAATTGAAATTCCTCTTTGATTGGCTCCGACAGCGATCGGTTCGACAGGAGTTGACGGAACACTACTTAAATCCATGAGTGATTCAGAACCGGAAACACCGGCATCTATTTCCTTGAAAAAGTCGGCGTGTTCTTTAATAAAGCTCTTTTGCATTGCAGACATTTGGGCCATAATTCTCGCTCTTCTGGCGGCTGCTATTTCTGCGTTTCTCTTTCTGTCGTGTTTTGACTTTGAAGATGAATTACTTTCACTTTTATGAGAAGTTTCGTCCATTTTTTCTTCAGACACAACATTTTCGGCTTTGTTTATGTGCAAAACTGAATTAAATTTTCTCAAAACCCATTTCAATAAGTCTTTGTGAATATCAATTCTGGAACTAATGGGACGATTAGAGCACTCTTCAAGCAATTCAATTATTCCCTTTTCAACACATTTATCAGCAAATCTGAAGTCAGGAATATTGCCTTTCGATTCTTCGTGTAAACCGACGCCAATTATGTGCAAAACTTTCTCAAATTGTGTTTCAGAGAAAGAGACGGCATGAAGATTACAGGTTCTCTTCAACACAATATGTATTACATGAAGCATAACATCGCATTCAATTAGTGATGATATGGCAGCGAATTGTGGCGCAAAATCGGGCGGAACGGGTGGCGGACAACAAATCAATTCTTCCTCATTCTGTTTCTTCCTTTTGATTTGCATTTCTTCGGCACACGACTGGTCTTGACGTGTGTAGTGATAGAAGAATGGATTAAAATCTTTGAAATATTCGGGTTTCAACTCGTATTTGCCAGTCGTTGAAGTTGGAGTCGGTCTCCGAAAGGTCGCCACTTCTTTGATTATGTTCTCAATACTGAATTCATAAGAATTGGTTTCTTTTGGCAAATATTTGACAAGTTCTGAATGAGTCATCGGTTCCATTGAAAGCCATTGAATAATCTCTTTCTTTACTCTTTCTTCGAGAGATATTTTTCCGACTCCGGGAACAAATCTTTCCGAAATAATAATGAGAATGAGACCCAAAAACTCTTCGACAAGTGAAATGGTTTGTCTGACATAATCTTCTTCAGGCTTTCGATTGACGCCTTCGTAGTTGTCTTGCGCCCAAAATAATAGACTAAACTTATTGAGAATATGAATGATATATTCATTGGGATCACAACGGGCGGCACCTATTTGTAGCATCAAAATGTCGCGATCGTACATCTCGTCCCTTAGCCTTACGTTATGATAGAAATAAACCTGATTTACCAGCGAATATCCATTTCTTCTCCACATCCCTGCTCTAAACTGTGCGATCATTACTTGAGTTCTTAATGAGAGTTCAATCAACTGAACCGGTGACGGCTTTTTGCCGACTAAAAAGTTTGGTTCGTTATAATTCAAGTCATATTTTCCCAATTGTAACAAAAGTCCGGCCACAATACGCGAAAATGGCAAATGAATAGTGACCGGCATTGAAGAGACGTCATAATCGAGACAATTGGCGCGATATCCATATAATTCCCATTCAGTTGTTTGACATTTGCCGATGAAATCAACCAATTCTTTGAGAGTATAGCGTAAAGACTTTATTAAAACTGATCGGTCTGAAGCACACCATTCGATAACTAATCCTACAATTGGTGCTAATTTTAATTGCAAATTAACGCCTGTTTCCCACTCAGCCTCAAATTCAACGTGTTGTCCCACCTGACGCACCACTGCATCCATTCCTTGCATCCATTTTAACATATCTACGAGTGTTGTTATACCCAAAAGAAAATTTTTTCGCAAACTTTCGGTCCATTCGTTTGGTTTAAGCGCTAAAATATATTTCAAATCAAAAAGAATGTATTGCGCTCTTCGAAAGGCAGCGATTGCTGAGTGATTGCGTTCAAAAGCAAGCTTTCCGTCATGATTGCGATGTCGACCGCATTCTGTTAGAAAAGTCTTTAACAGAACAACGATTGCATTTTCTTCAGCAATCAATGCCTGTGCGAGTGATGGCACTGTAAACAACTGAACCGATAGGGATGTTATAGAGACAGAGTGTTCGTGATCGTCAATTATAAAATCCTTCATTAATAGCCCGTAATTACGAGTAAACAGTTTTGCGAACTCTTTTTTACTCTTTGCTTCCATCAAAAGACCACTAATGAAGAGCTGATGCCATTGATTTCTCATCGATTTCCATAATTGTGTGTCTGCTTTCATAATCAGTTCCAAAAGAGGCGAATCAGAGTTAGCACTGGTTTCATGTTCTGCTGAGTCTTTGGTCATTAAGACTTCGGCCAAAACATATCTGAAAGCTTCACAAATGCCCAGAATTTCCTGCAACCAATTCAATAGTCTGGTGGCAAAGGTTTGATGCGCGACAACACTGGTATGCATCACATCTACTCTTAATGGTTTACTTCCATGTCTTGAAGTAATTTTTTCAATCGACTGTTTGACAGAATTGCACGCATTAAAGGGCGAACACTTGACAATACTTCTGCCCTCTCTGTCAATAGTTGTCGCGTACTCTATGGCTTCCTTTGCATTGCAATCGATCGCTCGATTCAATGTGTTGATGACCTGTTCATAAGTGTGTATTTCGTCATTGAAAAGCATAGTCACGAAAGTGTCTTCTTGTTCAACGACACCAGAATTGTCCGCATTGTATTGCAAGTCGTGGGGGAGGTGTGTGTTTTGATTCCACGTCAATATTTCAAAACAATAACTGAGAACCGCTTTGAAAACAAGTCGTGTTCTATCGATTACAGCCTCAAACTCTGGCGGAACTCTCTTTAGTGGGTCGTTATTATCAGATTCCTTCAAATTATACAAATAATTATTACAATTCTATTACTTTAATAAATTATGTTTCAAATGTTACCCCAATATTCACTCCTTGTATATGAATATCACAGAACGGATGTGTTTTCCAGGCCTCTGATCAGTGATAAAAAGTATTACTATTAGAGTATTATTAATAAAAGTAAACATAATTTGAAGAGAAGTCATACCTTTGTCACCACAATCACAAAAACCTGAGCCACCGGCAGATGTACTCATTTTGTAGCGATGACTCTTATGCGTACTGAAAACACAATAAATTCGGTTAAAAGAGAAAGCGTTAGACTCGAGACATACCTATTCCTAAAGCACTCGACGCACAGAACACACGTCGGATCCAAACCGCAGTCACGACACGAATAAGTGGGTTCTCCAGACTTGAAGACTCGGCCGCAAAGAGTGGGCGGATCATCGGTTTGCTTGAGTTTTGAGAATATGAGTTCGGGAGTTCTCACGCCTGACATGAATCGCTCCAAAGGCGTAATCAATAGGGCTTTCGCTTCACTTTCATTATAACTTATGTTAAGACAATTGCAATCCATTGCCGGCGAATACAGTTTCGGAACATTCTGTGACCACTCGTTCCTCAAATCCTTTATGTCCATAACTCGACTCTCATGTCGTTTAAGCCATTGTTGTGACGAATCGTCGCATATGTGAGTCGTAAACGTCTCTAATATGTCGTTCTCACACATATTCACATCTGTTTTCAGTTTATATTAATATTAATATTAGTTTTAATTATTATATTATTATATTATTAATTATTTTTATTGTATTAAAAAAAGTGTTTTTCAAAAAACAAAATTTGAAAACGTTTTTGAGAATAATTGAATTTTTTATTTGAAAATTATTTCAATATTTGTTATTTTGGTTGAAAATATAATTTAATTAAAAAACTGATTATTTAATTAAAATTAATTGAATTGTATTTAATTTACTTAAATATTAGTAATAATAAAAAATGGGTTCTTTTGTGATCACTTACAATAATTTAAATTTGGTTTAAATATAAAATTAAAAATTAGACGCAATTTAAAAAGCGTTTAAACATAATATTTATCGTAATTTAATAATTGAATATCATATTCATTGATCTGCCGTTCGTTGACATCAATATATTTATTGTTTCATTAAAATAACACACAAACAGCTGATATATAAACAGCCATATTATGAATCCGGTAATGGAGTTGTATGTGCTTCGGTCTCACGATTGTTAACATTTTGCACAAATTTATAACATTTTGAACCCGAGCCTAAGACAACACATTCAAACTAATTATAATTGAAGTGAATATAATTTGGTTTATATTTGTTTGAATTCTTTGCCTGCGTTTGGTATGAAAACAATTACAAATTACAAAAAGTTTACATTTGCAGAGCGAACCACACAATTGACGAATACCTAAAAAATCGATCGCAAATTCATTTTGTTATTTATTCTTTAAATAGATGTCACTATTTGTCTAATTCTCTACTATTAATATAATAATTCTTTTTGAAAAACTTTTAAATTCTTCAGTAATTCTTGTTTTAAATTAATTGTTTTATTCTCTTATTTCATTAGTGGTATTGGTTTTTATGTTGATATAAGTGCACAAATTTTGTTACTTTATGATAAAAAGTTTAAACCCTTTAATATTTTAGACTTTTTTTTAAAATGACACAAAATTCTGTGACAGAATCGTTAAATTGTGAATCATTTGAGAATAAGATGACTTCTAAATAAGTTGTTGTTTTACTTGCATTTAAGTTAAACTATCCGTTGTTTGACTTTTGCGACCAAAACTTCGTCGAAAAGTAAGTCTTGTTTTTAATACAGTTGAACTCAAACTCTTTGCCAATCACTTGTTTAACTATTCAATTGATTGGCAAAGAGTTTGAGTTCAACTCAATTAAGAACAAGATTTACTTTTCGATGAAGTTTTGGTTCCAGAAGTCATACGATTTGAGTGGAAGTATTTAAAGTGTATTCAATTAAATGGTATCCTAACCCCTAACCCCTAACCCTTAACCCCTAACCCCAATCTAACTCTACTCCTTATCTTCATTCCCACAAACAATAAATACGAGTTTCAACAATTGATTTAATGCATGTGATTAGTAATCTTGTAAAATTTCTATTAATATTAATAATTGTTTTTGATTGGCTTTCAGTCAATTGTAAAGTCTAACGCGCGTGAAGTCATTATTTAATATATAAAATGTTATTCTATAACAAGTACTGTATTAACAAAAAGCTAAGAAACTTCAATTCTTTTCATAACCAATTCTTAATAACATTGAGTGCTTTCAAAGGATTAGAGTTTATAAGAAAGGCATGTATTTGTCGATTATAATTGTAATTCAATTGATTTGGACAATAGTTTGCGAGAATAGCGATCAGCCGAAAGTGGAATCCCTTTGTGATAATCCTGTCATACATTCTGCTGATAGACTCCTAAACAATAGCATTCGTCTCTATCGAGGAGATTATTATTGGGAACTCATAGGACTTCCAGATCGTGTGGGAGGTGTGAACGGTCCGTATAAGATATGGTATCCGAATATGGCTCCCATTGATAAGAACGCATCCACTCATACTGGTTTAGCCGGAGATGTAAAAGGTATTCACTATAAATTTGTGGGAACCAAGTGGTGGTCATGGCTTTCCAATGGCCGTCAAAGAAATGGCGGTACGAATACACAGGGCACGGGATGGGCTGGTTTTCCTCCCAATGGGTTCACAGCTGCATATCATGACGGAAATGCTTCGGGAAAGGGCTACCCCATGATGATTGGCTTTCAGAACATTAGAATTTATTACTTCAATACTAAAAGTTATGCTTTTAATCGTGTGGGCAATAGAGACGGTTATATCGGTGGCCGATATAATGAAACCTTTCCCGGAGATATAACCGCTGCGTTCTCGTGGCCTTCGGATGATCCGAATGTCAAGTATTTCGTATATTTGTTTAGAAGAGACAAACACTGTTTCCGGCCCTGGATTTCAAAGAATGGTAAAGATTGCGACGAATGGCGGGATAATAAAGAGCTCTTTGGATGTTATAAGGGCGAAGGTCAGCCCGCAAGCAAATCACCAGAAATACCATCAGAAATACCGCCAGAAATACCATCAGAAGTTCAACCACCCAAAGATCCAGCGGATACCGAAACTAAAACTCCAAAAAATATTGGTTTCAAGTCTCAAAGTTCAACTTTATTTGTGGTCTCCATTTATTTTATATTAAATTTATTATAAATTAAAAAATATTCTTCATTTAAACAATAATTTTTTCGTTTATTTACTGTATTTATGATTTACTAAATTATTACTAAGAATTCTTTTTTGTTTTAAGATTTTAATTAATTAAAATCTCTATTTCGAGAATTTAATAATCGATTGATTGCAATATTTTTCATGAATTACTCATAAAGTTGTATTTGTGTCTTGAGTATTGAATTTTAAAAAACTGTATTTACAGATAAGATTATATGGAAGTTCAGACATTATGATAACTGAAGAATAACCATTTTATGAATAGATTCAGGAATGGCTTAATTTTTGAGATAATGAAAAATCCGTGAAATATCTGAATAGATTTTGAAATGTTTGTATTCTAATAAGTAAATGTAAGTTAGGGTTAAATAACGATAATTTGCGACAAAGTTTAATCGATATAAAGCAGAATCAGCGTCGGTTTCAACAATTGGTAATTCAATAGTCGTTATTTCAAACGGATTCTGAGGCCGCCCTATAATACTTACAAGGGTAGTATTTCACTACTTACCAACCGATTTGAAAAATTTTTTAAACACAACAACCTTATACCAAAACATGTTGAAAACGGTCATTTAAATCGGCGGAGTCCAAGAAGCCTATTAGTTATAGTGACTAAAATATCTCTCAATCACATAGGAATGCATAGTTATTTTCATATTAAAGTAACGTACAAAAGGAATTATGACCAATTACATTATCTAATCATCAATCAATTTCTATGAAAATTTTTAAGAATCATCTAGTCTTTGGCCTAAACCTTTTCAAAGATGAAATTAATTGACCTCTAGAGCCTTAAAATTAAGCTAAATTTATACAGACCTAGTTTATGAAATTTTTTCAAATTTGATCAATACAATCTAAAGTATTTGAAAAATAATTGAATACGTGTATTTTTGTTTGACTTCAAATCTCTCAACATTATTAGGGCAACGCATCAAACTTAAAGTTCATTTTCATATTCTCTACCAATTACTGTAAAAATACATTATTATGAAAATAACTATGTATTACTATGTGATTGAGAGGTATTTTAGTCACTATAACTAATAGGCTTCTTGGACTCCGCAGATTTAAATGACCGTTTTGGACATGGATTGGTATAAGGATGTTGTGGTATAATTTTTTTGAAATCGTTTGGTAAGTGGTGGAATACCTCCCTTGTTAGTGGACATTTAAGTACCCATTAATTCCAGTCCACTAAATGCGCGTGAGTTTCAACAATAGTTGAGTTCATATTATAATAATTAATCATTTATTACTTTATACATTGTTGGGTTTGTTATACAGGTTATACACACAAAAGTCAACATTATATTTAAAATTCTTTATTCAAAAAACTTTCCAAAAATAATATCATTAAACTTAATACTGTGTTAAATAAAGTTTCATTAGAAAGGATGGGATTGTCGTGTGTTGAAGGGCCGGCTGGAACTGGTGACAGAAAGATTTTACTTCCAAATAAGATATCACTCGAAAACTTGAGTCTATTTGCGTGTGAAAGCGGTCGGGAAACACCTCAAAAAGAAAATGAGGTGAATGTTGAAAATGCAAAACAAATTCACATCAAAAGAATAGGTCATGACTTAGATGTTTCAGAAATGGCTTCCTCTCTAAAGACAAACTTAGAGTACGTGAAAGACGAGTCACTGTTTTTTATGGGAGAGGGAGAAAAGAAAATATTTGTCGGACCAGTTCTGCAAGTGGTCGAGCGATCAACTTATTCGCGAATAACTGGCAATAAATCAGTTCATTTCACTGCGAATCCACTCAATGAAAAGGGAAAACTGGTTGACCTCAAAGATCAAGAAATAGCAATAACTCCGGCCAAAGAAGACGGAAAAGATTTCGTGATTTTTATTTGTGAAAAGGGATGCGTTATCGTTGCCGCCGGAGCTTTCATTATCTTCACGTTACCAATAGTTGTGGTCAAATCGAATGGCAGTTACTTCACCATAAGTAAGGGTCCAAAAAATGTGTTGAAGCTTAAGAAAGGCGTTCATGTGATCCTATTTGCAAATCTGGGTTCTCCCACACCCATAATCCTATTGAGAAACCCTACACAACAAATACGAGAAGTTGTAGGCAAACCACATAAATCAGACTCTTCTCAGAAAACATTAATTGACCCGACAGTAGAAGTTGAAAAACTAAATATAGATGAGAAGCAATTGTCTGAATACATACCAAAAAGCATTTTCAATTGGATTAATGGAAAATACTATCAAATAGAAACGGGAAAGTGTTTACTTGGGTTCGGCCCGTATTCTGTGGTCAAATGCGGCAAAAGAATGTCTGACTCAATGAAAATCGCAGTCAAAATAATTGTCTCAGATGTGGACGAAATCACCAAAAGAAAGGGAAAACCACCGCAAGAGATATTTATCGCCAAAAAAGTTAACCACAAGAATATTATTAAAACTTTAGATATATTTTGTGTGTCGACTGTATTACCAAAAAGAAGAGACACAATGTTCTCATTGATTATTATGGAATTGGGAACAACTGATCGATTGGACAAAATGGTTAAACGGGAGGGAAAGTTAAATGAACACAAATCAAAGCTATTCTTCCAACAAATAGCTTCAGCGGTTGCATATCTTCATGAGAATAATATCATTCATTTCAACATCAGAACTGATAATTGTATTGTATTCGACAATAATGTCATCAAATTATGTGATTTCAGTGAAGCAGAGAGTCTATTATCAAAAGACAATTACCTCAAAAGCAACAAATACTCATCTCTTAAATATATGCCGCCAGAGATTTATGAGTCGCAAAAATCAGACCTCAATCTCTTCAAAGTGGACATTTGGATGAGTGGATGTGTTCTCTATATTCTAACAACTGGTAATCCCTTTCCCTTTGGAAATATCAGCAGATATGATCAGTTGGCAAATACACAAACTTTCATCACTTTCAGAAAGTGTCAAAAGGATGGTATCATACAAGACATCAACATTAGTGATAAGGCCAACAGTTTGTTGACTCAAATGTTTAAAAGTAATTCGAAAGAAAGAATTGATGCCAAACAAGTGTTAGCGCATAATTGGCTCAAATCAAACCAATTTTAATGTTTGTTTCAAATGATTTTTCTCAATTAAATTCACATATTATTAGTTAAATGTGTTTTTGTAAATATATTTT
>JAUJYT010000537.1:0-17681 GCA_033996565.1 Nanhermannia nana
TGTTTTGCATATGAATCGGTGTATAAATAGCTTTTAGACAATCAAAAGAAGATTTTCTCATCGAATTGAACCAAAGCAATGGCAATGGTTTCAAAATCTATAGCTATCACAATCTTAATCCTCAATTTTGATAATTTTGGACAAACATTCCGGAAGTCAATCAGTACTCGAGAGTAAGAATAAGATTATTTTCTACGATAACTTAGGCTTATTTGAAAATAATTTTTGAAAGAAATCCACTATTAAGTGGTGAGTGGATGAGTCCAAATGTTTGGAAATAAGAATTGATTTAATAAAATTTAATTTAAAGAATGCAAAACATAAAAATATATAAAAATATTTGTTTATGGACTATGAAGTGCTTTACCTCCAAAGTTTGCCCAAAGTTTTGCTGAGTTCTGCATTATGAAGATGCGGATGTTGATCAGCAAGTTTTCTTCGTGCCGCCTGAGCCCAGACCATAAATGCATTCATAGGGCGTTTGACATGAATTTTTTGTTTAGTTGATGAGTTAGGCTTTGTGGTGGTGGTCACTAATGTCCAATCATATCCTTTAAGCACTCGTGACACAGCATCACATATTGATAACTTAGAGTTCAATGATTTGTCATCTTCTTTGTGAATGTCATTGTTTTCAGCACAGCTTCCCTTTTCGGTTGACATAATTTTGGTTCGAATATTATTAATACCTAATCAGCTTTGAAAAGCTCATCACAATGACTGATCCAGCACTAGCTATAGCCAAAAAGTGTGCGCACAATATTTCCATATGCAAAGATCGGTTCTTCCCTCATCTGGAGCTTGTATTAGTTTTAGTATGGATTCTCTCCTCCTCATTGGGCTTGAAAATGAGCCAACCCTATAAGTATGTCATCGCAATGTATTATGAAATTTCTTGTCATTTATTTTTGTGAATATGTGATTTGTAATGTAAACAACAATTTGATTTAAATGATTAATCAAAAAACGTTAAGCATTAGCTAAAATTTTTGCAAAAGTTTATATAAAACTTAAAAGTGTTACCCCATAAATGATTATCATTTGTATATAATTAGAATTGTATAAGTCTTATAATTTCCGCTGTGTCTGTTTCGGCATATCTAAGGGAAGATGATATCTATCTAAAGCTTCAAAATATTTTCTGGGAATATATAGTTTCTTGATTTCTGAGATCAAGTGATGTCGACCAAAAAATCTAAATTTCAGGCTCGAGTCGATGGTTAGATATGAATACAGTGTAGGTGTGAAAAATGCAGTATCGAAATGAATGCCTTATAAAAAATGTTTTATTCCTCATTTGAGTGGCGGGAATAGTGCTGAGAAAAAAGTCTTTAGTTGTGAAAACATTTCATACTAACAGATGCAAAGCGTGAAACATGTATAGCTTTTTTATTAACTTAACAACAACCATAACCTTCCTTACTCTCATCAAATACTATAATCAAAACGACACGCTGTTGGCTCTTTGAATCTTAGATTAAATCCAGGGATATTTTAGGAGGGCTTCAATTGTATCACAAAGCGTAAAAAGCAAAGCAATTGTCAAAATATACACTTCTAAACATGTTATTTTCCACTTTCTATCGGCTATAATTTAGAGAGAGATGCGGTGATGTGGTTAGAACTGAACGTTACACTAACTTTAACTTATATTGCAATCGCTTCCTCACACTAACCATTCCCATGAATATAAATAGTTGGGGTTTCAAATCTTTTCAGATATTTGATATGCTATCACAACATTGAAGATATGTAAAAGAAATTGCATTATTTGTCATGTACTGCACTCAATACTACTTTGAAGCATTAGATTTGAAAACTTGAGAACATTTGCCAGTCAGTCGAGTATAGTTTGGATTCCTTGAAAAATTCTTAAAATATATAATTGAAAAAAACAACCGCCATATCATTTATTTATCAGCTTTAGCTCCGCTCACATAAAGCAAGTGCCGGAACACACCCTCACTATAAAATTAGTCTCGAAATCACTCTCTACTATCAAACAATCAAAGAGCTTAAGGCAACTCAATCTCCTTATTATTAAAAGTTGTGCTTCAATTGTGTAATCAAAACAAAAGAAATGCTTCTGAATTTCGAGTTCTGTACAATATCTGAAACATTGAAGTTTCGAACTCTTTAAACGATTGGCTTGACTTTTGTCGGTCAGACTTTTAGGCGGTCTTCAGTTCTTTGATATATTAACGGGTCAGCCAGAACCTAAAGAAGCCGACATCCACGGACGAGTTGCAAGATAAAAATGCCGACCCTTAACGCCTTCACCCTAATCATGTTTCTCCACCTCATAACACGCCAATATGCGCTTCAATTGCAGTTATGCACATATGCTTGACGTTGTATCAGTACTGAGTCCTTAATGAAAAATTATTATATACTTTACTTTTTTAAACTTATTACTAAAATAATTAAAGATTACTTTAATGAGAACTTAATTAGAAATTGCAATTATTTCAAAATAATAAACTAAAACATTGGTATCAAAGTCTAAACTTTGATCTCCTCATTGATTAGAATTCTGGTGAAATTATTTTTGTTTAGTTTAATTAATAAACATTTGATTAGAATAGATATTCTGTGTAACTGTTATACTGTATATATAAAAAATAAATGCTTTTTTAATGATTCAAATTAAAAAATTGTTTTGCTTAATATATGAGCATAAATGATATCTTAAGCTTTATTGCAATCCTATTAAGTAAACAAATTGCTATTATTTCATATAAGGGACACATCTCTTGATTGCTATTAACTTATAGAGCTTCCGATAGAAACTATGTAAAGTCATTAAAATAAATGAAAGAAGTGTATTAGAGGTGTCTTCGCACCAAGAGATTTTTATATACATTTAGGAATTTAGTTAACATATTTTTTTGGTTAATTATAAATATATGTTACAAAAACTTTTAGAAAAAGAGTATAGATTCGCTCTCCACAGGCGTATCAATTATCAGGTAAATTCATACAGAAAGCTAACTAATAAAAATTTAGAAGTTCAGACATATGTTATCGAAAGTACTGGAAAAATAATGGGATATGTGTATCTTGTTTGGCATTATATCTCTTCTCATTATTAGGACAGTGCACCAAAATTTTTATTAATTATTAAATCAGGACTAACACTCGACGAACAAAAATAGCTGTTTTACTACTAGAATATCTTGATATCAGTACCAAAGTAAAGCTTTGGAAAGTTCTTTATATTCATAGACTCATATTTCATATAAATTTTTGGAGTATTTAATAAATATTATTTTGATTTAATTTTAAAATAGAGATTAACTATTTATTGGAAAGCAGAAAACTATGAAATTTGCCTTTTAATACAATAGTAAAATTGGATTGAATGCTCATCCATTTGAACCAGTTACCAATCCAATGATCGATGTTTATTTCGCTTTACAAATGAAGACATAAAATAATTTTTATTTTCAAAATCCAAAAAATAGACAAATTAAAGCTCAAAAGCAAAATCAAAATCTTTCGAGAATATAACTTTAATTGAATGAAAGGCTATATTTATGAATCGATACAAACAAACTTAAGCAATATTTTGAGTTCAAATTACAAAAAAAACTTATTTATAAGCTGTATAAATAGTACTGTGAAAAGTACTGTACAATATACTATTATAAAATATTTTTAAAATTAGTGACATACTACACACTATAGACTTTTGAAGAGTGAAATTTAATAGCACTAATTTGATGCAGTATCACAGTATTACTATATTAAGAACTCCACCCTTAAGTGTTCAATAGACAAAAATTTTTGAACAAAATCTGACTAACTTTTAGTCAGTAATTAAAATATTACCACTGAAGACGGGTGTCGGAGGACACCCGAAACGTACGTCTGGTACTGAAAAGTACTAAAAAACTTTAAAGTTAGCAAAAAATATATAATTTCTATTAAAATGTGACACAACTCAAGATATTTGAAAATTTATATAAATTTTACAAAAGTATTATATTTGTTTACATTATATTAGATTTTATCACTTTTCTATCAATGAGTTTTATAATATAAAATATATTTTGTTAAATAGGCTCAAAATTATAAAAGTTGTTCAATTAAAGCCCTATAACCTTTGAACGTTTGACCTCACATTTTAATGATAAGGCCGAATGTCATAAGTTTGTAAAATAGTGCCCACTCAAAAAAATGTCATCAAATTTCATTATGATGTAGAAGAAAATGCTTAAAACCTCCGGCAATGGTTTTGCAACTGATTGCAAGTCTGATCAGAATACATAAGATATAAATCACTAAAAAATAATATTTTTATTTATATAATTTTTCTCAAACTTTTAGACTTGAGTTACCAGTTATGGGGTTCGCATGTGTTAAGTCAGTGAATGAGTTAATTGTTATAAAATTATTTAAACGATAGAAATATGAAATGGTATTAATTTAATTGAACTTAAATTGAGATATTTAACAATTTTTTAGCAAACTTTACAATATTTATAAATATTTTGAGACATTAATACATTTCTGTAACAATTCATAATATGTATCAGTATTTAAAAAGTTTGTGATTTATTTACAAAAACACTAAATTAAAAACAATTTAATAACTATTGAAAATTCCATCAATTATTGAATCCAAATGTCTGTTAACAAAAAGATACAAAACATTAACATATTTGACAACATTTAAACATAATTAAGATAAAAATAAGCCATACTTTGACTGAATGTTTTGTCCGAATTGATAGAAAGTATTATTAGTGATCACATCAACCAATCCGTTGTGCACTGACTTCAATAGACTTCGGGCCTCATTGTCTCGTATGGCTTGTGGGCTAACCATTAACAATATCTTGGTATTAGTTGTGGAACAGAATCCATATATTTTGTGAGTTTCACTTTGCGTTAATAAACCCATAAATGAGTCCCGATTTGAGTGCTTTTCGTCTATAATATCGAGTGAAGAATGCAAATGAAATAATGACTCTATCGTTGAACTATCGGTCAGAGCATTACGACATCGGATCAGAAGTGGATTGTTCTCATTGTTTACTATCACTAAAGCCTGTACTGCCATACTTTGCGATTGTATCAATTCATCACAAATATTACAAATGATTTTAATTAATACTTTATTGATATTTGTTTTGAACTCATTTAAAAGGCTATTATCATAACCTATTATATCAATATTGATAGGAAACTAATATTTAAATAATGATACGATAGAGCTCTGCAATAGTTTTTCACTTCCTATATAATACCTATATAAGACCCCAATTTTTAATTATCAAAACTTTTTTCTATTTATTGATTACTTTTAGATATATTAAAATTTTTGAAATGTTTGAATGTATTTGAGAATAATTAGTTTTAAAAAGTTATATAAATTAAATGTTCGAGCGATTTAATAAAATTAAATTTAATAAAATAAAATAAAATAAAATAATAGCCTCAGGCAAACACCTCTACCAGTTAAGTATGAGTAAGCGTCGAATAGCAGTGCTTTGCTCTAACATTTCATCATTTAAGGCGCGTTTGTATCACCACTTGATTTCATCATAAAATGCATTTGATTTTTAGTATAAAATAATTTAATTATTTTACGATAATTATCAATCATTTAATGCTTAATAAAAGTGAAATTAAAATGAAACCAAAATTTATTGAATGTTTCATAACTCATATCACGGCTGATAATAAAGAAATAGAGATTTGGGCCCAAACAGAGCCAATCGCTGCCCAACGGGTCCAGACTTTGATTGAGTCCAATCACAAGCGTTTCAGTGATTTGTATGCCATCAAAGACCAAAACTATCACACACCACAAGTCGGGAAGTATTACGTCACTCAGTATGTCATCTCTTATTAATTTGTTTCACATTTCATTTAAGTTTATTTCTTGTTTAGTATGAAAAATGATTTGCATTTCTATCGATGTATTGTCACTCACTTTGAGCCTAAAGATAACAAAGCGTTGGTTTTATTCATTGATTTTGGTGTTGAAGAATGGGTTTCTATCAATGGTTTGATTGTATGCGACGATGTCTTTAATGAGAAGGAGTTGGCCGTTAAGTACTTATTGGCTGACATCAAACCCAAGAGCAAAAAAGGTTTTTATGCTTCACTTTTATAATAATTACAATAATTATAATAATAATTATATTCATTCTAAGGCTGGGATCCCGACCAAGTCAAGCAATCTCTCGAGCTTTTCATTAATTTTATATTCCATTGTGAAGTCGTGCAGACGATTAACAATACCGACCAAATACGTGTTTATAATGAAGCTTTGGATCAGCCGTTTGTCCAAAAGTTGGTAAAAGAATGCAATGGAGTGCTGAACATTCAAACAACAAATACTATGGAAACGCAAACAATTGACTCATTTAAAGAAACCAAAGTTAAACATTTTATAACTGACTCATGCGTTCAAATCAAATTAAATGGTGATTCACTCCAATCACATCTCAATACTAATGTCCAAACACAGAGTCATTTGACTAATAGTGAGATCGAAAATATTGAATCTAAAGATGAAACTAATTCTCATTCTTTACATATTGGAGTCAATGACAATCCAATTGAATCAGATCTAAACAGTCATTCAAATAATAGTGAGAACGAAAAGATTGAGTTCAATGAAGCCTTTCTTACTTATTCTCAGTCATTAGGACTTCATTTATCAAAACTGATAGGGAGTAAGAAAAAAGTTTACATAATTTCCACGCATTCGAAAGAATCAATTTATTGTCAATTAGTTGAAGATTACGATGAAGTGAGTGAACGCGTCAATAAGATGACTGAATTTTACGACAAATATATTGGTACTAAAGTTTATGAATTGAGTAACAAAACGAAGAATATTAAAGATGTGATAATCGCTGCAAAGTTTAGTGATGACAATAACTGGTACAGGGCTTCCATTCTTTCTATTGTTAACGATTTGGTTGAAGTTTTTTACATTGATTATGGAAATAAAGAGAGCCTTAATATCAATAATTGTAAAGAATTAGTCGAAGAATTTCGAAATGTTCCGCCACAAGCCTTACCTATTGATTCGAATTTAAGTTTATCTACTCTTAAACACTTTGAATTCAATTATACAGAAATTGAATGTGAATTTGTTGAACTTGAAGGAAATGTTCTAAAAGTCGAACTTTATGAAAATGGAGTTATTATGACAGACAAGAAAGACATGATTAATGAAGATATTATTGTTTCAAACGCTAATACTGATGTCAATTCAAATACTTATTTGGATGAAATGATTTTCTTTGAAGATATCAAAAGTACTTTAAATGAATGTATTGAACAAATAGCAATCCCTAGCGATTAAAGCATTCTTATTGGTAATCACTCGTAATCTTTTAAAAGTGTTTCATTTAATAGCATTTATTATATTCACTCAATTTAATTAAATACTCTTTAAGTTTTTTTAATCACTAATTAATAGTTTACTAAGATTTGTACAAATAATGTTCGGTTTTAAAAAATAGAATCTTAATTACAAAAAAAGTATGGATTCTTAACATTTCAAAAAATTATTTCAGTCCTAATTATAGCTTATCAATCAAATTATTGTTCTCTATCAAAAGTTTTCTTAAAATATAAATGACTGCTATTTAATGCTTATTTGATTAAAGTATAGTTAGTTCTCGAATAGGCTGTAGAAAGCATTTTAATACGTGTTTTGTCTATTCTTAACTCAATTTGAATTGAATATAAGAATCTATACTTTTTGAAGTAATGCTTTGTTACTGTTTGTAATTTTCAATATATAGATATGTAAAAGATATTATATTTTTTGTTAAGATATCTGTAATTCTCATTCAAAATTTAATAAATATCTTTAAATTGATTTTTGTGGATTAGAAACGGAATTAACAATAAAATACAGATCTGGTTTGGTTTTAAAGACCCATATAGTGAGACCTCTATAATAGAGTTAGACTTTAACCCATTTGACTGGATGTAAAATAATAAGCACTTTATAGAGGAGGTGTGTCTCCAATGTCTCCACTCTTCATTACAACATACAGTTATTGATATCATAATTATTTTAGTCATTATTTAATATATTAGTAAATCATAAGATTATAATAGGTTTGCATTGAATTAATATAAAAATATAAATCAAATATTGAATTATTGAAAGACTTATGAAAATATAGAAAATAAATATATTATAAAAAAATAATCGAAAGCCATATAAATCGTAAAGATGACAGTCAATGAATGGCTGAGCGGAGACGCGGGTGCGAAGACCCACACTATGGCGGTGACCAGAGATTATATATCTCAGCCGAGGCTCACATACAAGACAGTGACGGGAGTGAACGGTCCGCTTGTAATCCTCGACGACGTAAAGTTTCCCAAATATGCAGAAATAGTAAAACTGGTTTTGGCCGACGGGACCGCTCGCACGGGACAAGTGCTGGAAGTGAGCGGTTCTAAGGCAGTGGTTCAGGTGTTTGAGGGCACGTCTGGTATCGACGCTCGACATACTGTTTGCGAATTTACAGGTTATTAGGATTTGAGTGAATGTAAACTCATTTATAACTTAATGATTACTTAAATTACTATTAATTTGATTTTCAGGCGATATTTTGCGAACACCTGTTTCTGAGGATATGTTGGGCCGAGTCTTCAATGGTTCGGGAAAACCCATAGATCGCGGGCCACCAGTTCTGGCTGAAGACTATCTTGACATTCAGGGACAGCCAATCAATCCCGAGTCTCGTATATACCCGGAAGAAATGATTCAAACGGGCATTTCTGCTATCGATGTAATGAATTCTATAGCTCGAGGACAAAAAATTCCGATATTTTCAGCGGCAGGTCTTCCGCACAACGAAATCGCAGCTCAAATCTGTCGTCAGGGAGGGCTCGTTAAGTTGCCCGGAAAGAGCACTTCGGGCGCGGACGACAACTTCGCTATAGTCTTCGCCGCGATGGGAGTCAATATGGAAACCGCCCGATTCTTCAAACAAGATTTCGAAGAGAACGGTTCCATGGAAAACGTCTGCCTGTTCTTGAATTTAGCCAACGATCCAACCATTGAGCGAATTATTACTCCACGTCTAGCGCTGACAACAGCAGAATTCTTGGCCTATCAGTGCGAAAAACACGTACTCGTCATTCTCACAGACATGTCATCCTATGCCGAAGCCTTGCGAGAGGTTTACAAACATGTGTTTCATTATTAAATTTCATTTTAAACCAATTAAAACTTTATCTAAAGGTTTCTGCCGCGAGAGAAGAAGTTCCCGGTAGACGTGGTTTCCCCGGCTATATGTACACCGATTTGGCGACAATTTACGAACGCGCCGGTCGTGTAGAGGGCCGTAACGGCTCTATTACCCAAATTCCAATCCTAACTATGCCTAACGATGATATAACTCATCCTATTCCTGATCTTACGGGTTATATTACTGAAGGACAGGTCTATATTGAGCGACAGTTGCATAACAGGCAAATCTATCCACCAATTAATGTATTGCCGTCTTTGAGTCGTCTCATGAAGTCTGCTATTGGAGAGGGAATGACACGTAAAGATCACGCCGACGTCTCTAACCAGTTGTATGCCTGTTATGCTATTGGCAAAGATGTGCAGGCGATGAAAGCTGTTGTCGGAGAAGAAGCTTTAACTCCCGAAGACTTGTTGTATTTGGAGTTTTTAGGAAAGTTCGAAAAGAACTTCATCTCACAGGTAAATGATTTTTCTTTTAAGTCTTAAGTCTTATGAACAATAAAACGTAATAACAATATGAATACTCAACAAAAGGGAAATTATGAAAATCGCACAGTTTTTGAATCATTGGATATCGGGTGGCAATTGCTGAGAATATTCCCTAAAGAAATGCTGAAACGTATACCACAGGCAACTCTTGCAGAATATTATCCTCGACAGACAGGTGGTGGAGCAGCAGCTAATGTGACCGCTTCGACCAAAAAGCAATAATTAAATAACTTCTTGTTTGTAATGTCGTGGATATGAGAATACATAACTAGTCGAGAATTTGGAGATTTTTATTTAAAATATTGATTCATTGCATTCCAGCCAAGAATACTTTAAATATACAGTATATAAAGATTGAGTTAACTGTTAGTACAGTAATAAGTTGTAAACTCTTATGACTTATCGTTTTAAATGTTATAAAATGATAAAAATAAAGTTAATATAAGTTAAGACATACTTAATTAGATTGAGAATTAAATAAATTACAGTACATATCGATAATGAAATTCATTTATTATAATTGACATAAAGAACAATTTGAAGCTAAACTAATATTTTTAAAATGTTACAAATCAGAGACAATGTTCGGATTAATAATAATAATGACAGTCATGACAGACAACATATCTATGAGATCAATGAAAATGAATTGATGAAAGTCTCGTTTAACTAACGGTTTGCTATCACAGAGCAATTTGGAAAATAATTATACGTGAAAAATATGAAAATTGTTTTGAGAATCATTTCAATACAAATAGAAAGGTTTCAAATATTAATCAGATTTATCGGAGTAATTGTCTTCATCTATGTTCTCATCAGATGAATCGACCAAAGATTCCAACGCTTCCTCATCTATGAATTCACTGCCGCTATCAGTGAACTCATGATCGCTGATAACTTTAGTTGACTTTTTTCTGCCTTTTCCCACATTATTATCAGTTTTTTGGGAGTCTTTCTTATGTTGAGGCGGTTTTGCTTTACGGTATTCGTATACTAATGGATATATTCTTTCAACAGCTATTTGAACATTTTGAACACTCGGAGCTGTTATAGTGATCGCTCCCGTTTGGAACACTTTAAGTACAGCTTTAATGTCTTTCATTCGATAAGTGGCTCCGGGATGTAGTTCAGGCTCATAACTAGTGGTAGAAATACAAAAAAAATATAATTATTTTATAAATTTTAAAATTAATTCAAACAAAATTAGAACTAAAGGACATTTTGGGTAAATGTTTACAACAATTATAAAGAACACACACAAGAAGTACAGTCTGAGCGGTTATAAGCAACACATAACCGGTGAGACTGTACTACCGGTACATAATATCTAAAATATGAATGGAATGGTGCAGACCTAGCACTGCCGCGATTATTATCACTGAATTCATGAATTTTGATACCGAACGGCAAAATACAAGAACCCAACACATTAACGATCCTAAAGCTGCCGAACTTTACTTTGAAGCCCAACTTCTGTAGAGAACGGGCCACCTTTCGTGCGGCACACTTTGCCGACGTTTCGGTTGTGGCGCCGGTGCACGTGATCTTCCCCGACGACCATATACTGGCTGTGACGCGAGGGTCACGTAATTTCATTAAAATCATCTGATTTTGGGTTAAATGAAAATATTTAATAAAAAACAAATACATATAAGACATGCACTGACAGACTGTTCTCTCTTATAGACAACGTTGGATCCGTTCGAAGCGATCTGTCTTAAGTTGAGATGACATTTGACACTAAAATTTGAGACAACATTACTAATAGTTATGTCCACTTCTGGCTCATCGATGGCATCGATGGCCTCCTCTTCTTGTTTAATATTAGAAACCGAACAATTGATACCATTTTGAGCGTTCATTTCACTGTTGATATCAATATAAATAACACTATTATTAGTATTATTACTAATTTTCACACCAATGGTATTATCGAAGAATTGGTTAATATATGCCTTTTATGGCTAACATTTGATCCACAGATGGTTTACAGTCCTTCTCATCAAACATTTCAATGACTAATGACTAGCAATTGATTAATAGCTTAATAATTAATGTCATTATATATTTATATTGATATAAATTAATAAATATTTGTATTTAATTGATATCAATATTATTATTGACAATAATGATATCAATGAGACTGATGTGAAATTCTTCACACTAAACAATGTATTCCTAAATATTTTCGCTTATTTATAGCGTTTATAGTGATTCCAAAATTAGTATTACTTTAGACGTATTGCAGAGCCTTATAGTTAGCCTTCACTTACTCAACACTTGTATAATAGCTTCAAATACTGTAATAGTGTAATAGTTTGAGTGATGGGTCGCTTCACTCATAAGTTTAGATTTTGTTTTAAACACTTTTACTAATCATTTAATTACTTACTATTGACTGACTATTGAATGATCAAAACTAATATCCATTTCTGTATATATTAGTTTTAATGAGTTAAACAACTTTTAATTACTGGGCTTTGTTTTGAACCTAAGTTAACCTCATTTTAAAACTTGAAAACAATTGCTTACAAATCAGTATTTAATACAAAAGTTTTTAAAAGTATTAAACTTGAAATTACTCTAATTTTTTGCTAAAAGCAGTTTTTGCCAGTTTTGCGATTTATGTATTAATTAATCAAATTAAAAATGAGCCCAAAAGCATACCATAGCGAGTATAGTAGTCTTTCCAACACAAATACAACCACAAGTTGTGGTCATTTTATAAGTCAATATTAAGTCCTCTTTTCTGTGACTTCTCTTATAATATAAACAATTGTGCGCTTATTTGTTGTAAAACACTATTTAGATTACAGTTATCCCACTTTTATTAAAAATTGTAATGTTTTCTATTTTCTAATGTTTTCTATTTTCAAATGTTTCCTATTTTCAAATCTTTTCTATTTTCAAATCTTTTCATAACACATAAGACTCACTCAAATCCTAGTTTTTTGAGATTAAATTTATATCAAAAGCGCTTTAAGACATTTAATTTTATATATTATTGGTTTATATTTGTTAATATCTGTTAATAATGTTAATTATGTTAATAATGATCTATTAATTAAGTTTTAAACTAAGCCATACATTAACGCAAATTTGGTTTTAAAAAGTTTTTGAGAAAGTTGTTTCAGTTCTTATACTTGTATTTGAATAACAAAAGTTTGAATTAATTGATAAAAACCAAAACAAATTAAATGAATTGATTTTCAAATCTATTTTATTAAGACATAAAAATAAAACTTAATTAATATTTAAGAAGAGATGAGTAGAAAAGTAAACAATTATCACATAAATATATAATGTGATAATAGGATAGGATTGCAGTCAAAATCTCATTTGAAATATGCATTCCTTTAGAGATCGAGCGCTTGCTATGAAAACATTGGATGAGTTTAAAAGTCTGAAAATCCTATATTAATATCAATATAGAGTATACTGTACTCTGACTGCAGCCTATAATAGAATACTGAGTACGAAAAACATACGAAACATATCAATAATTGTTAACCATTAATAACTTTACGTTGAAATCAACATTTTATGTCCCCTTCTCTAGTGTTACACTATTTCAACACAATCTCGAGCGTCGGTTACGCAGAGCTTTATTCCTCTCCTTCCCTATAAGATAACGTAATTAATATATTTCCCAAAATAGAGAAAAATATCTCAAAAATATTAAACAGAAATTACGTAAAGCTTAGGGAAAAAAGTAGTGTAAAAAGTAGTGCAGAAAAGAGTATATATTCGTGTATTCGGAAGGGAAAGAGATTCTCGTAATTGACAGAACCCTGTGGTGATTGTTGACGTATAAAAGACGGACCAATGAGAGAATTTTCGAAATTTCTTTATTGAATGGTTAGTATCAAAATGGCCGATGACTGTGAATATTTGTTGGGCTTAAATATAAGTAATTTTTGCCATTTTAACAATCATTAGTCGAAGTGAACGCATACTTATAATGATTTCTTATATTTAATAAATTGTACATAAATTTGTTTGTTTAATAAAATCATTGTTTCGCTAATAATAGAGTCTTACGAATGAATTGCGAGTGAAGATAGAGATAGCGCTCATATTAGATGTTTTACTATATGTACGAAAAACTATGAACAGTGGTATACCGTATAGTCGTATACCTGTATGTATTGATATATTATTGTTTATATGAAATAATATGAAATGAGTGCCGCTTATGATGTGATGGACTCCTACTCCTCATCGCATTGAAGAGATGCTAAATGAAAACGGTCTCACATTTTCTTCACTATACGTCTGAACAAAACTTGAATCAATTGAATGACATTTAGTTATTACTTATTTGTGTATCATTTCTAATATTTATTAACCAAACAAATCATCATTTTATTAATAATTTAATAATTGTTTAATGTTTGATCAGTGTTATCAATATTAGCGGTCAATACTTTATCAATACTTTTATAGATTCAATAGATTTACGGTTATTAGTAATATATCTGTCATTAAGATTATTATAATTATATTATATATTATTTATTTATTATTTCCAACTATTAATACCTGAAGTGATGAAACCCTTAACTGTGTGACTGTCTCACTGTCTCACTTTCTGATCGATTGGTCTAAAGGTCTGATTCAGTCAATTATTGGTTTGTTTAAAGTTTATTATATTTATGTCAACTGTTGATAAGTACTATATTTTGATTGAATTATATTATAAATTAATTTAAATTTTGGGCATTAATTGACAGATAGATAGTATTGTAAACAATTGTAAAATATATTGAACTCATCACTGATTAGCATAATATATAGTATATTATAATTTTCGCCATACTTAAGAACAGATAGATTGCATGTTTGTATATATAATAAATAGTATTATAGAAATAGGTTTATAATGAATAGCAATTCATTGGAAGTAAAGCTCATTAGTTTGTATGACTTCAATGTTAACAGACATGAAAAGCGAGACAAAAACAATTGAAATAATACTGATCTCAATATACGAATAATAGTAAAAATGAGCGATCACATGAATAATATGGGAACAGTGGCCACTTCGGTGTCTACAGTGACCACATCTGTGGGTCAATCGCCTTATAGTGTGGGCAATGCTTCGACCACTTCCGCCAATAACCTGAATCACGAGCCGTTATCACAGCCACAGCCGAGCAAAAGGATTAAAATAAGTGATTCCACAGACTCTATATTCAGTTATTTGGAACTATTGCCTGAAGAGTTGGCCACCACTACCAATAATGTGGACAGCAATGGAGTTCTTGGTGTGAACATTAACTCTTCATCAACTGTGACGACAGTGACTTCCACTCTCTCATCAGTGACACCATCACAACAACCGCATCAAAATCTGTCTCAATTACTTCAGGCGAAGACTGTAAATAACATTCAGCAGCAGGGCCAACAACAGCCGAGAATGTTGACCACACCGACGCTTCAGCAGCAGTTAGGTCTCCCTCCACAGCCTCGACCGCAACAACAGCTGAGATATGCTGCTCAACAGAACCCCAACGCTATGACTCAAGTGAATGTCCCTCACATGCAAATACTTCAACAACAGCAACAGCAACAACAACAGCAATATCTTCAACAGCAACAGTTCGCTGCACAACAGCCGCAACAGAGACTAACACAACCACAACAGCAACAGTTCCGCTATAATATGCCTCAACCCCAACCCCAACAGCAAGTTCTCCAACAACAAGCAGCACAACCGCCTCCAACACCACTTGCGAGCACACAATTGAGGCCCAATTCGGCACAGATTCCGCCGGCGCCAAACACGGCCACCACTGATCCCGAAAAAAGAAAATTAATTCAACAGCAATTAGTACTACTATTACACGCCCACAAATGCCAGCGAAGAGAACAACAGCAGAGACAGAATGGAGGCAATGATCCTATTCGTCAGTGCTCTTTACCTCATTGTCCAACAATGAAGAATGTTCTCAATCACATGACTTCGTGTACAGCCGGTTAGTATTGATTTTAGTGACCGTTTTCGTCATTTTTATATTTAAATAGTTATATAGTAATAGTCGAGAAAATGACTGATTTATCATTTATTATAATTTATTATATATTATGGTATAATCTTATTGTTAGGCAAGTCCTGTAATGTGGCTCATTGTGCGAGTTCGAGACAAATCATATCTCACTGGAAAAATTGCACGCGTGGTGACTGTCCTGTGTGTTTGCCTTTGAAACAAGCGTCGGATCGAAGGGCTCAACAACAGGTATGCATTTGTTGAAAGGCATTTGTTTGATGACTCACTTAAATCACTTTTTGACCATTTGATTAACAGCAACAACAATCGCTTCCCAATCAACAACAGCTGTCACAACTATTGCCAAACACTACACAATTATCACAATTATTGCCCACTACATCACAGCCTCCAATGAGTGCAGTCTCGACTCAAGCGCAACCACAACAAAGTCAACAGCAGCAGCAGCAGCAGCAACAACAACAGCAACAGATGTTACAACATCAACAAGATATGCAGCGCGCATATCAAGCATTGGGACTTCCATTCAATAACTCATCTCCGACTCCATCTCAGCCACAGTTGTCATCAAATCGGTTGAATCAGAGCCAAACGTCACCCTTTTCACAGCCACAACAGCCACAAACCAAAGAATGGCACGGGTCGGTCACACCTGACTTACGCAATCATTTAGTCCAAAAGATAGTTCAGGCCATCTTTCCTACGCCCGATCCTAATGCCTGTCAAGACCGCCGAATGGTTAATCTCGTGGCTTATGCTAAGAAAGTAGAGGGAGATATGTATGACCAGGCGAACAGTCGTGAAGAGTACTACCATTTGTTGGCAGAAAAGATTTATAAAATTCAAAAGGAATTGGAAGAGAAGAGACAGAAAAGGAGAGAACAACAGCAAACCCAACCCAGCCCAATAGTACAACCACCACCGAATCAGATGCAACAAATCCGTGGCCAACCGCCAAATCCTCTAACTCTTCAGCAAAATCAGCAGAGACTGGGTTTGGCGCCTCCACCGCCTAACGTCACTCTTACACAACAGACTCATTTCAATCCACAACAGAATGCATTACAACAACAGCAGCAGCAGCAACAACAACAACAACAGCAACAGCAACAGCAATACTTCATATCTCCGACCGGTCCCAATCATTCGCCACAACAAACTGCTCAACAATCACTTCAACCACAATATAGAGCCACTAATAGTAGTAATAGTAATAATAGTAGTAATAGTAATAATAGTAATAATAGTAATAATAATAGTAATAACTTCATGACAAACAATGCGTCTGTCAGTAACGCTTCGACAACATTGCAAAGCATTTTACAACAACAACAGCCCAATACTCCACAGCCGCAGCCAATATCGACGACTGCAACACCACCACCTCCTCGACCACAATCTGTTCCTACAACGTCACAAACACCTCAGCAAACATTACTGTCACAAAAAGGGCAACAAATGGATGGGTCGTCCGTCACAATCAAATCAGAACCATTGGATGAATTCATTTCAATGTCATCTTCTATTCCCACACCAATAGCTCACACACCGACTGTTCCATCGGTTTCAGGTGTTAAACAAGAACCTGCAATAAATAACGATACCATATCCGGTGCTTCAAATTCTAGCGTTAACTCAATGGTTGAAGTGAAGAAAGAGACAGAAGAGTCGATTCCAATGGATGAGACCAAGAAAGAAGCGGTCGCTTCGCCTCCACTTTCTGCTGAAACTAATGATATAAAGCCTGATGTAAAACCTGCAGCTCCTATATGTCCGCCAACATCAACAGCACTAAAACCTGTTGCGCGACAAGTTCAGAAAAAAGTGTTCAAACCCGACGAATTACGTCAAGCTTTGATGCCTACTCTCGAAAAGCTATATCGTCAGGACCCCGAATCACTTCCATTTAGACAACCCGTTGACCCAACGCTACTTCA